>PVJX010000815.1:0-49817 GCA_004027295.1 Dolichotis patagonum
TTGTAGACAGCATATGGTTGGATATTGTTCCTTGATCCATTCTGCCAGTCTGTTTCTTTTGATTGCTGAGTTGAGGCCATTTACATTAATGGTTATAACTGTTATATAATGGTTTATTGTTGACATGTTATCTTTCTGCTGTTGTATCTTTAGCTTTCCATTCTATTTAATTGTCTACCATGCTTGGTGGGTTTATCCTATGTGTATCTAGAATATCTTTCAGTATTCCTTGTAGGGTTGGTTTTGTGGTCATGAAATTTTTCAGCTGTTTTTTGTCATGGAAGTATCTTATTTCTCCATCCATTTTGAAGGACAGTTTTGCAGGGTACATCAGTCTGAATTGGAAGTGGTTTTTCCTTTAGGATCTGAAAAACTTGACTCATGCTCTTCTTGACATCATTGTTTGTGTTGAGAAGTGATTCTGTGTTGTGCTGTGATTCTGATAGGTTTTCCTTTATAGGTGATCTGTCTTTTCTCTCTTACAGCTTTTAGTATTCTGTTCTTATGGTGGGTTTCTGGGATGGTGATTATTATGTGTCTGGGTGTAGTTTTATTTTGCTTATGGCTATTTGGAGTTCTATATGCTTCACTAATCCAAATGTCAGTTTCCCTTCTTATGTTTGGGAAGTTTTCAGCTATTACGTCTGTAAATGTCCTCTTGATATCATTTTGGCTGTCCCCTTCTTTTTCATTTATCCCTATTAATCTTATGTTGTTTTTCTTTGCATCATCTTGCAGCTGTTGAATTGTTATTTCTTAATTCTTTGTTATTTTTAAAAGATCTTTCCTTTTCACTAGCTGCAATCTTATCTTTGAGGTCTGAAATTCTATCTTCAGTTTCATTGAGGCAGTTTTTACAGCTTTCAATAGAATTTTTGATTTCCTATATATCGCTTTGAATCGGCTTTATGCATTCTGTTTGGTTCTTATCATGTTCATTCAGGGATTCTATCTGTTTGCTTTGTTCCTCTAATTTTTTACCTGTGTCTTCACTAGATGTGTTCACTATTTCTTTCACTACTTTTATCAATTCTTCTTTTACTTGGGCAATTATTTCTAATTTGAATTTCTCCATAGTTTCCCCTAGTTGCTTCTTTATTTCAGGTGATATCATTTCAGTCATTTCAGGTGTATGGCCTCTATTTTCTTCTATATACATGGCTCCCAGGCTTTGTTGGGATGGGCAGGTGATTTGAGCCTGCCTGTTGGTCTTTCCTTTTGTCATTTTTCTTTATTTCCTTGGTTTGAGTGGTGTTCCAATGCTTCCTCTTGGTGTGTTGCAAATTTCCTGCACCATCAGCTACTGGAGCAGTCTCAGCTCCTGTGCAGGTAGTTGGCCCCCTAAATTTAGAGACAGAAGCAGGGTGTGGAGAACTGAGGCCAGAGGAACCCTTGGGGCACAATCCCCTGTCCTAGGGGTGTGGATATGAACTCAGCAGCTGGCAGTGCTGGTTGTAAGCTGTCCCCAGGCCAGCCCAATTGATCCCAGAGTCCTCAAGCAAGGTTCCTGCCTCCTGGACAGAAACAAAGCCACTGAGCATGGTTGACTGAGGCCCTGCAATCTGCTGGACCCAGTCCAGCATCCCAGTAGCTCCCCAGAAACTCAAAAGCCGGAATGTAGGTCTTCAAGTTTCTCCAGGCCACCGGAGCTCACCTCAGGCAATCTCCACCTCTCTGCAGATTTTTGGCTTTCTTAATTGAGATGCAGAAGCTGGCATGGAGAACTGGGTCTGGCAGAGCCCCTGGGGTACAATCCCCTGTCCTAGGGGTGTGGATATGAACTCTGCAGCAGGCAGGGCTTGTTGCAAGCCATTCCCAGGCCACCCCAGTTGAGCCCAGAATCCTTGAGCAAGGTTCCTGCCTCCTGGACTGAAACAAGTCCACTGAGCATGGTTGACTGAGACCCCGCAATTCACTGGACCCAGTCCAGGGTCCCGGTAGCTCAAAAGCCCCTCAGGATCTCAAAAGCTGGAATGTAGATCTCCACCTTTCCCCAGGTCACCAGAACTCATTCCAGGCAACCTCCACCTCTCTGTAGACTCCCGGCTCTCGATTGAGATGCAGAAGCTGGGCGTGGGTCCAAAATTATTTTAGCTCTTAATTTCCAGTTTTACTGAGTTTTGATGAAAACATGAAATAATGTTGATTTTTTTTGGAAACACATTAAGAGCTTTTTTACTGCAATACAGTAAAATTTTGTCAATGTATAGGTATGCTGTGAATAATGCTGTTACTCAGCTCCTCTGTTTATTAAGTTGAACTTTGTTGTCTTGCTCTCAGTTTCAGAAAGGAAAGTGTTAAATTCAGCTAGGTTTGTTGACTTGTCTGTACTGCAGTTCAGTCCTTTGCTTTCAATAGCATTTGAACACTGTTTCATTTACCTACATTGTTCACTTCTTGAGCTCCCTTAAAAGCAGAGACCATGTGAGTCACTGTAACATTTAAAAGGAGAAATACAAAACCTACATAGAGTATATCCTGAATTCATTTTTGGGTGAACTTGATTATTAATACAAAATTAATTTCAAAATTTCTCTCCTACAGCTATCCACTTGCACTGGTAAAGCTACACTTGTTCACTGCATCTCCGTGCTAGTATAAAATACATCTCCACAAGCAATCATGGACAGAATGAAGCTACCTAGTTTGTGAAAGATTTAACCTATAGATGCATTCAAATGACCTAGAAAATAAGTTTGTTGATTTTATGTAATCATTACTTTTATATCTCTTTTAAAATTAGGTTTACCAAATAACAAGATTTTAGCAAACATTTTAAAACCTGGGTGGTTCTAGTAATGCTACAACAAATTAAGATTTTTAACATTGTTTTATTTGGTTGTGCAATACCAGCGTTAAACCCAGGGCCTTTGCCTTGACCTTCACTTCTAGGTCTTATTTTATTTATTTATTTTTTAAACAAAGTCTCCCTAACTTTTTAAATTGTCCAATTGAGCTTAAAGCTGTAATCTTCCTACCTCAGCTTCCTAGAGTATTAATATTACTGGGGTGTGCCACCACACCCAGGCAGCACTCATGCTGTTATCTTCAATCAGTACAGTATTCAAAGATAAATTATGTCCCATTACTTCACAGATACATTTTTTCATGAATTAGAACAGAACAAGTCTGAACTTGATCCTTATTTATAAAGCAACTTCTATGTACATTAGTAAGTAATATTCTCACAATTGATGTTTTCATTTATCACAAAACATAGGATGGATAGACAAATTCAATATGCTAATAAACAAAACATAAAATGTCAATCAATTGCCAAGAAGATATCTTGGAGGATGAACATCCGACAGAGACAAGAGGCAGAACTACTAGTTACAATAATATTTGTGAAGTGATGAAATCTTAACTGAATCTACATAGATCATAGCAGATGTAATTTTCTTACTTTTCGCTGGAAACATTAAAACTAGACTCTTTGAATGGTTACTGGGTCATAAATCTATAATCACAAGATAAGTTTGTAAGCCATTGATTATGTCAAAGCAACAAACAAAAATGACAGCAATAAAAACAACAAAGCAGTGGAGAATTTCACTGCAAAGGCATTCAAGGTATCTATACTATTTTAAAAATATGCTCCATAATTAGAATGCATGATCACTTTGGAATGTGCAATAAGAATTCCAATGTATAAGTTGCACTTTATGATTTAGTTTTCTGTATGTAAGTTTAAAATGGTGGTTCTATTTTTAATAACCTATGCATAGGCCTCTTACTGATATTGGTCTAATTATATATTGATTCATGAGTGAAAAGAGTAAACAATGCATTTGTTAAAAAGCAAAATAAATCAAATTATTAAAAAAGCACATCATTTTGTCCATAAAAACTTACTGCTAATACATGTGGCAATGAAACGGTTTAGTTCATTACTTAGATTTTTCTCTTTCACTTTATCTCAACTATAATTTTCTTTCTAACCTATTTACAATATCAAATATTAGCTTAACCATGGTGTTAAGGCATTAATTTATATTTGACATCAGTTTAAAAATGGCAAATTTGTGATTACTAATGGTACGAAAATAAACAATTCACAGAATTCAGTTCTGACATTTGTCAGAAAAAATGCTACATACCTACAGATGTTTAAATCCTCAGAGACTGAAGTTAATTAAGTTTTGCTCATGTCTCAGTTTTGAGTTTTAGAAGCTTATCAAACATGTTCTTCTCTCCAAAAACTCATTTCACTAATATTTGTGCCTTATGCTATTTTAACAAAGGCTCCTGGCATAATCCCTTGAAGACATGTAAAATTCATCTATTCAACAAACATAACCAGCATTAGAGAAATATGAAGCAGAGCAGCCAGCCTCTCAAAAAGTATGCATCTTTATACTTTCTTATGTAGAGTACCAGAAATTTTAAGAAAAGAAGAATAGGAAAGGCCAAGTGGCAAGGAAATATTTTAACCAGAAATGATAGATAATGAAAGTTATAAAAAATACAGTCTTCCTTTGCTTCATCGCAACTTTCTTTTCCAAATTGCATGTTGCAGAGCCCAGGTCTTGGAATAGAATTTAGCATATAAGCTGTACTTAAAAGTCAAATGAAAATATTGTCAGGACTTGGACACTCATTCTCAAAAGAAGAAAGGATTCACAGTGGATAAGTCTTAGAAGTGTAAAAAAGAGGTTTGGTTGAAGGAAGAAAATTTTTCATTTAAAAAATTTTTGCACACTTAAACATACTTATAGTTATATGCGTGTATCTCTGAGTTGCTCTTTCCTTTTGAGGGCTTTCTTTTCCTTTCATTATTACAATATAACCATACTACTAATTCTGTTAGTTTATCAAAAAGAATAGTTTGTGCTGTCATAGGTTGTCTGTTCATTTTTTATGCTTTGATTTTGTAACTTGAGCAACTACTTCTAAGATAACAATGTGTAATATATGAACTAGTATCAATTTCTTACTGCTACTTTTTTGATATTCGTTGTTATATCTACTGTTTTTTCTATCTTCCTTTTAAAAATAAAAAAATTTTTAAACATTTTTCAGACTGTAAGACATAAGCTGACAACCATTATAAGAGTTTCTAGTAGTAAAATTAGAAAAAATAATGCTTCTTCCTAAAATATTCATATACATGTATATTATATATATTATATGTTATATATATGTTTAGTATATATTATAAATAAAGAGTCAGAAAATAAGTAACAATTTCATAGACTTTTGTTTTAATACACATTCCCTGGCTTGTTACTTAAATAGTGTTTTGTTAAACATCATATTTAATGCATTTCATTTTGATTTTTTATAAATAACTAAAACAAGAATTACCAAGCTTTGATGATAAAGATCTTTCAGGGAACTGACAGAATAATCATGAATTGAATATTATTTTACAAAAAAGAATATTGACCTGCTCGTTAAAAGATGTGCATGATAGTCTTGCCTTGCAACCAGCTAAACTAGTTGAGTTTTGTTTTGTTTTGTTTTGTTGGTATGTGATATCTTCATTTATAAAATACAGATGTTGAATGACTTGCGCTGTTTTTGTATGTAATATCTCATGATTCTAAGGGCAGTAAAATGAAGGATATTTCTAAGTAATAAATGAAATGCCAAAAAACAAAGAAGAACTGTAAAACGTTGAATTTCAATATGGATTTAAATTGTATTAATAGTAAGAATCAGCATGCATTAAATTGTTTGACAGTTTAGGCAAACATACTTGAAATATCATGTCAACTTCTAAACTATCTTGGGTTTTAAGGTAGTATCATCCACATTTGTTTTTTCTTTTTAGAGAAAAACAAACTTGTGGGCAAATTAAATTTCTTGACATGGAGAGAAGAGGAGATACAAAAGGAGAAAAGCTCAAATTTAAGGATCTTATTTCAAAACAACGTTTTTTTACACAATGTCAAGGAATTTTTCATTAGTGCAAGCAATTATTCAGCTGTTTCAAATAACACTGTAATAATTGTTTGTTACTATCCTAATTGTTTTTTTACTGGAAGTAGTTGCATTTATCAGGTAATCGCAACTCCCTCCTCCCTATTTCTGAGGCGATGTCTTTTGTTCTCAACAACTGATGCAATCCAAGTATCTGCCAATGTCTTTGTTGCACATATGTTAAGACTATCAGAAAGGAGAAATGCTAAATAAGTATTTTTATATTGTTATCATAATATTAAGAATTATATAACTGTACTTACATTGCAAAATAATAAATGTCCTTATAGAATGCCCTTTTATATTGAAAAACACCCACTCATTTTTGTGTGTTGTTGATTTTAACTCACATTTAAATCATGAACAAGATACAATTGAAACACCACTGAGAATCTGGCCAGCCAATAAAAGTTCAGTGAGATAGTCTCAGTGCATATCTGCTATAGATGTCATCCCAGTATGCATAGCTCCTCAGTGGAGTTCTCAATAGGTACCAAAAGAGAGCTTTCAAACAGCCACTAATGAGTACCAATGTATCTCCAGGGATTGTATTTGTGCATGCATGCAAGGCAAAGTAACCATTACAGAAATACTTCAGTTACTCAGAGCACACTAGTATTATTTAATCCACAATTTCAATACATTAATTACATGGCACCCCCATGAAGAATAAGAGTGCTTTTATTTCCATGGGCCAACTAAAGTAATTAAGTTAATTCTAAGTAAATTAAATGAAATGAGGTTGAGGATAAAGTCAACAATACCTATGGCAAGATTGGAATTACAGAATTTGGTACCAAATTGTAAACTCTAAATGTGGTTTCATGGTCTATGCAAAGCTCCGTGAATATTATTTAGAAGACAGGCGGGAGGCATAGTTGCCTTGAGATCATCAATCTAAGTTTTACAAAAGATTATTGTTTAATGGCACTAATAAACCAAATTATATGGTAGAAAAATTATTGTTGAATTTATCTAAACACGTTTGTGCATACATGGGTGCAGGATTCAGTGAAAAGTAATCTTACATATAAGTTATGGAATTAGATTCTTTTCACATGAAAGAGATTATTTTGTAATAAAATATTAGTAAAATTCCCTTCCTTATGCAAAAGTTACTAAAACTTCCTCTTGTAAAATTTACCTTTTTGTTTTTTCCTTCTAATCTTGTTTAAAAAAAAACAAACTGTAAAAACTAAGTGGCTATTTTGGTGAGAATTTCAAAGTATAGCATTTGCATAATACAAAGAGATTTATTTTGTTTAAAACAAGTCTGAAATAAGAGGAGTTTCTGAAAGTTCTGCAGCTTGAATACTTTTTTAAACCAGTATTCAACTTCTATGATTTCATCTCAGTTATCACAAGCTATCAAACTTGTTAAATAAATAAGTAAATTAAATAGTGAGGAGGACCTAAAGATGCAGACCTTAAGTATAAACATTTTTGAGGTGAAAGAGTGACTTTTTATTTGATTTGGAGAAAAGGGTTCAATCCAAAGTTAATCATGCCTGCACCATTTCCAATCAAATAAATCTAAATTTGCGTACCTCAAAAGAAATAGCATGATTGAATTCCACTTATGCAAACTTGACTTTAAGGAAGATTCAGAAAAGTATATTGCAGTTTTTCAAAATATAGCTACACAAATATCTGTAAAAAGTGTACATATTTTTGTAAATGACAAGTAGAAATAAAGTTTTAAAATATCTTATTAATTGGTATAATAAGAATGTTCTAATGTATCATTTAATTTGTTGGATCTGAGTAATCCTTGTAATTCCTTTACCATTACTGAATAGTTAGAGGTTATTGTCAAGAAATGTGAGCCCATCTTTCACACTTACAGACTCAAACACTTCGTTCAAAAGAGTTAGTGATTTCTGCATGATACTAGACAACTCTGAATGACTCTGCCTAAGACCCTGAAACCATGCTGAGAACAAAAGCTACAAATCTCAAAGTCAACACAAGTGGAAGATGCAGAAGTAATAAAACAAACAAGCACAATTTTCTGAAACTCTCAGCCAAATACAAGTATGGCCAGTGACTTTTCAAACAGATATCGGTCTTGTAAAAGGAGTCATTGCTGCTTTAGATGATTACAGGAGGGAAAAAATAGGGAAAAAATCATACTCATTAGGCTGTCAGGGTACATGTGTTGGAAAGATAGTTACTTAAAAAGAAATAGATCATGAAGATGAACGTCTTTCTAAGCACTGCTCAAACTGTCTCTGGTTGCAGCACATCATTTTGCTGTCGGAGTGTGCTGTAAAAATACATTCTGTATCTTCAAGGAACGAAATTGATTTTTAATTATTTTTGACTTAAAGGAAATACATATAGAAAATCCCATTTTATACTTGATCAAATGGCTAAAACTGATTAGTAAAATAATAATCTTCAATGTATGTGTAAAATCATAAAGCCATTCTGTTTCTAAAATAGGGTAAAGAAGCACATTTCCTCATTTCATCTCACCCTATAACACAGACCGCTTCTCCCATATATTATCGGCTTGCTCAAAATTGCTAAGAAAAAAAAAATTATTTTCTTTAAAAAAGGATTGAAAAATATAGGCAGATACATGACAGGTAGATATATATTCCAAAATTAAAAGAGAAAAATAAACTTCTCTCAGACAGATCTTTGTTTAATAACCTAACACAATGACTAAAAAAAAGATAATCTAAAAATAAACACTAACCAAATATAGTTTCCCAAATACATAGATAAAAATATGTAAAGCTGTTTTAGGAATAAAATAAAGAGATTCTAAAGATAAACCCTCATCCCTCTCACCCTTCCCCCATCACACTGAATATTTTCTTCCATGAGCTTTGTGTGTTCACATCCGTGACACTTTGAATTAATTCTTTTCCCTGAGGGATGGATTACCTTATCTAGTCTGGGCATTTCAGTACTTGACAATGTACCCATGAATTAATCTGAATATAGAAGCTAATTACAATGAAACCTGTTTAATGTTCTCACTTAAAACATTTCCTCACCCCTAATGTTAATCTTTAAAAGACCAAGACAATTGTCACAAAGGCAATGCTTCCAATTTAAAGAACTTTCTATTCTTCCCATCGTGACATACATTATTTCCAGGGAAAGAGTGAATGAGGTGACATTATACTTTAAGGTTAGCAAGGCACTGTTCGGGTAATTGCATTCACTGAGTCTCAAAGGTCAAAATGGCTAAAAGTTTTAGAGAATTTAACAAAAAATATACAGAGAAAATAGTTGATATAATAGGAATAAAAGTCACTGAATCAAAAACAGAAAATTGAGGTCATCTGTCTGCCTGGATGTTTCTTCGTATGTTTCTCTCCCCACTCTATATTTGACAGAGGATGGGACAGAAATGGATATAGGGTTGATGATCATTCAGGAGTATATGTAAACATTTAAAAATAAATATTCATATACTTTTCCACAATATTGAGAAGATTAATTGAATTCTTAAAATAGTATTGACTACTTGAAAGATTATAATCATTGTTAGCAAACTCTTATAGAGCTAGAAAAATAAACTCACGTAAATATGCAGACAAACATGCAAATATACTTCATGAAAATTCTAGTTCTCATGCTTTTTATTTCAGACACCCAAGGTCTATAGGCACATTAATAGCTTCAGGAAAAAAAAATCAAGCCATTGACAATAAAAGTTTTTGCTTTATCCTTGCAGAGTCCCAAATTATAAACATTTATGGACATTTAGAGGAGTCCAGTCCAATCCTGTCTTAGCACAAGTAAGAAAATAGAAAAGAAAATGGATCAATTTTCCTACCCCCAGGTGCTCAGACTAGGATCTAACTTGTTTCCAAATCTATTCTTCTCTTTAGGACTCACAGTCTCACTCAGTCTAAAATACACAGGTAATTGCACAAGTGGGAGGGATCTACCTTCACTCTCGTGGAATCCAAATGGATGCCAGCATTGCATCTAGCAAAACACCAGCGAAGAAACACCATGTTGTCATTCTTCTTCCTGCCCATAAATCACTCTCCCAAACCTGAAAGCTAGATAAAAATCACTCTTTTAATGACCTTAAGCAGGAACAGATTTCGTGTTTTGAATACTTGTTTGATTATGTGTATCATTGTTCCTGGAAAATTAAACAATTCATATTATATTTTTTTCAATTCTCAAATAATATCAAGAGAATATAGTAGCTGACTAAAAATTTTTCAAGCTATCTCTGTGTCCACCAGACGGACAACTGTTTCCTATCTTTTCCAGTGACTTCTTAGAAGGCATAAACAATTTAGGCTTTTGTATAACATTTGACATTTTAAAAAAGCTTGATTGTTTTCTTCACTAATCTATCTGTCATCAGTGCTCTGAAAATGAGTTTAGGTGCCCGATAGTCAAAAGCCAATGTAGTTAGTTAAACATGGCTTCTCTCTCAAGTGGGTCCCCTCAGTAGAGCCTGAGCTAAGTCACTACATTTTTGGCCCTTCACGTCTGCTCTTTAAATCCTTCATCTTCATTTTGTTCAATGCCAACTCCTGTCTTAAGAATAATTCTATTCCAAATTTATGAAATTTCAAGAGATGTTTGTGCACCTCCATGATTTCAACAGGGCC
Organism: Dolichotis patagonum; assembly: GCA_004027295.1. NCBI lineage: Eukaryota > Metazoa > Chordata > Mammalia > Rodentia > Caviidae > Dolichotis > Dolichotis patagonum. Next base: position 10,521 of record PVJX010000815.1, read on the forward strand.
GCGTTAATTATTCCAGAAACAGCAAAATTTTAAAAGCAGCCCGCGCTAGCCCGGGAACCCTAGGTTTGCTAACACTGGTGAGGTTTTCCCTCATGATTTTTTGATTTTAGACTCATAAAGTTACGACTCCATCCTTTACTTTCCTTCTGATTTTCAAATATCTATTTGTGCTATGGACATCTCTACTTTGATGATTTCTCATTACTTTCTTCCACAGCTGAATCAAAATTCAGTATATTTCTTTGGAGGCTTTTTTGACCTACTGAATTACTTTTCACATTAAAGTGTATAATCCTCCATTGGTTGTCCACTTAATACACTAAGGTTGTTAAAAAATTATATTTGTGAAGGCTCATCCCCAATACAAATTATTGAGGGAAAATTATACCATTAGATATGTGTAATGCAGGTAATATTTTGCAATAGACACAACAGAAATAATACAACATACTCTAAATCATCTCTGATGCTTGATATTTGAACTCATAATTAATTTTAGCAGTGATAGAAGCAACTTACCGAGATTGCTATGGAGTAATATTGATAGTCTAAAACTGTATAACTACGGTGTATTCAAGTTAGAGTTCCCATAGCCAATTATTTATAGATTTGATTTTAATTATTGACTTCATATATAGTATCCAAAATATACAGATAAATTTGAGGTGTTAAATTTTGCTCTTGTCATTATAAATGGCAATATATATATAATTTGATTATATAAACAAACCATTATTAACTATCAAAATTAAAGTTGCATTTTTGAGTTTTAGTTTGACTAGAATATGAATATTTAATTTCACTTAAAATTTCCATCTTTTTCTGTGAAAAATCACTTTTCTTTTTAGACTGACTTTAAAGGAGCAAAAATGAAATCCAAGATATTATAGAGTAGACCACGTTTATTAGGCATTTTAGCCCTGGATATAAGCCTGAAGTTGTTTACTTTTTTAAAAAATATCTGCAATAAAAGACTGGCATCTAAACTTCTAAACATTTCACTAAGTATCAGGCTGGTAAGATTTTTCTCTCTCACCTCAGAGCTCTGACATAATGGCCCTCATAATTCATGTCAGCAAGGGTGGCTGAGAAGGCTGTCACGGTGGCTCTGCAGTGTCATTCTTCAATTCATCATTGTGTTTATGGTATACTAAGAAATAAAAAGTCTTGTTGGTGACCACGTTAGGTCCAGAAAACCAGTATTAAGAAACAAGTGTTACCAGACAAAATGTCTCTGGTATACACCTGTAACCACAGATATTACTAAATATTCACGTAAAATACATCAATAAATGCAGTTCTGCACCTAGTATATATCAACTTTTAGTATGCTAAACAAATTTCCAAGTATAGTTGCTGTAGTCATTTGGAGATAAATATTCATTTAACTAGGCATTTGAGAACATATTGTCTAATATTTAACCATTTTCATCAACAATCTCTAAAAATCTTTAAAATTCCTGCTACTTTTCAAAGGAAAAAAGAAACATTCCCATTCCCTACTTAGAAAGGAAATCATGCAATGACTTTCCCTTTATCACAAGTTATAAAATTTTGGTTGATTGTAATCTATATTGCTATGATACACCTTATAGCAGATTTTGATCTTTTGTGTGTGTGTGACTTTTAGCTAAACCACAGGTTCAGGGCAACAGCAAGAGTGATACTTTGAGAGAATTATTTTCTAGATCTTCTTTTGCTATTTGTAAATTGATTGGGCTCAAAAAGTACAAGGTTATATTTCATCATGGCTATGGAAATAAAGCTGATATAAGGGAATAATAAAGAATACAGAGAAATATTAAGAATAAGAAGTGAAGATAGAATACCAGGAAGATTTGAAGGATCTCTAACTAAAGCAACTACCCTCATGGGCTGCAAGAATAGCTTAACAAGCTCATGTTGACCTCAGGTACCTGAAGTTTCAGATGCTCGAGATTGACAGTTGGCCTGCAAATGGTAACCCTGTTAACCCAACATGATTCTGAATTCAGAAGTCCGCTGAAGAGGATCAGTTCTCATTTTCCTGTGAAGAAGAAAGAAACGGGCTTTTTGTGCGTGTGTGTTTGAACAACCTTGCCCATTAGGGAACAGCAGAGGAAATGCACACATAGGAAAGGGATTCACTAAATGCTAATTTTTGTGTGGCTTTTGTGTCACCTGTTGTCATATGTAGACCAGCAGGTTGCTGTTGCAAGTGACAATAATTTAATGCATTTTGCAAGGTCAAGTATCATCTAAGCAAAAAATCATTTAGAAAAGTGTGTGTTAAAATTACAACTTACCATTGTTTTTGTAAATATTTTACTTGTCCTTACAGTTTTGTTAGGCTATAAATTAAGCAACAAAAAAATCATTCATTCATTTTACTAATCTAAGATTGTCAAAAATTAAAATGCGCTAAAGCATATAAAGGATCAGTTTGCCTAACTGAAACAACATACATTAATCAGACATACCCATATTGATCTCTATGCTTTCTCTACAAAATAACATATTCTAATAAATAAATCTTTCATATTTTTTCTATTAGTATATTAACAGTTAAAGATTTTCAAATGTATAAGCACATTTTTCAAACTTTTTTAAAATCTGGTTTCATTTTCATTTTAATCTCTCTTTGATTTTTCCAAATGAAGGATCAAAAACTAAGGAATAATCTAAGAATATAAATAAGGTTTGAATAAAGAATATTTCTTATTATTTTTTAGCATAAAATTTTAGAATTTCTAAGTCAAAGACAATGAAGATCTATACAATTTTACTCTGTGGCAATGTATAAAATTCTAAGTGCCACCAATTTTTTTTTATGCTTTTTTGTTTTTGGTACTGGGGATTGAACTCACAACCTTGCATTTGCCAAGCAGGCACTTATGCCGCTGAGCTAAACCCCTGGCCCCTATGCTTATCTTTATAGCAAATAAAATCTTTGTTTTTTTTCAGTTTGCTTATTTTTTTACTAATTTACTACCTGAATTCTTTTTATCCATTTTCATAAATCAAGATTTCTCAGGCTGTGATTCAAATCTTGCTTATAACTGTTTTTGTTGATAAAGTTTTGTTGCAACATAGATAAACCCAACGATTATGCTTTGTGCTTGGTGACTTTCCTGTCACAGTGTCAGGGGTTGAGAAACTGGGGCAGAAACCAGAGGTGATGCAAAGCCTGACATATTTACTATAAAGAATTTTACAGAAAAATAATTCTAACCTGGTATAAGTGGATGTTTTTGCCTTGAAAATAGAATTATTTCATCTGCTTTCATTTGTTCCTTTGGTTGTTTATAAAACCTATATTGCAAGGTATTTTACTCTCAAATCATGTATGAAACTTTATGACAACTTTTACTTCTATTATATCTTGGTTTATTGCTTTATTAAATTTTTTATACCAAATTTGACTCCGTATACTTATTGTAGTTGTTTCATTGTAATGTGATAATTATAACATATTTAATATTTATATTTTATTTATAAAATTTTGATCTTTTGTACATTTTCTCTTGGAAATATGATTTTTATATATTTTCCATATTTTATCCATTCACAAAATTCCTTGTTTTTTTTTGCAATTCATTAATTTTAATTTAAGAGATTAATTTGAAGAAAAATACTTTCTATATTTTTCAGTTTCAGGATTATACCAGCCAAGTTCCTGATACACAATAGATTCTCAATAAATTTCAACTGTTATTATATTGTTGTTGTTGTTACTCTCATTATTTAAAGGTTAAGAACATACTACTAAAGACTAACTGGATTAAATATCTATTTAAAGTTTTTAATTGCGTTACTTAGGGCAAATAACTAAGCTAAATCTCAGGGTTTTTTTTTTATCTGTAAAATGAAGAAAATATGTACCTGCTACATGAGTTGTGACGATCAATTATAATAATGTTATCTTTATTAAATGTTTCAAAATTATACTGTAAATTTTAAAATATCCTTCATATTTCTGACAGGTATATTTTGTTCCTGCTAGTATTTTTATATTCAGTATCATCTCGCTTAGTTTCCTAGAATTTTGTTCATTTTATTGGAATATATTGATATTTTTAAGAAATTAAATTTAGTATTTTTATTTAATATTTTAAATTCTTAAAATAACTTCATTATTCTCTTTATTCTTATATTTATAAATCTTTATTTTTTCTGTATTCTAAAATTATTCTTAATATGATTTTCACATTTATCTCCTAATGTTAAGAATTCTTAAATGTTTCCTGACCCTCAAAAGGAAAATAGAAAGTGTCTCACAAGCTTTGTAATACTTCATTTTCTCATATATGATATACAAATATGTTTCAATTTCTTTTTAGGCTAATATATATTTAAGTGTTTAAAATGTTTAGGCTAAAAAAATCTGTTATTAATTTCAGTTCTTTTCTAAAGTCATAAAATAGATTATGGGCATTTTTGACTGAAAGCAGAAATGTATAATGTTCCTCTTTGCAACCAATAATATGAATCAGTTTATGAGCTTTAGGTGATATTACGTATTCTCTCTTTAAAGACGTTGGAAATAAATTTATTAAATCAAGCCAATAAGCCATATTATTTAAATTTTCCATCACCATTTTTATTCACCCTTTCATTCCACAAAAGATGATTAAACGAACCTATAAGAACTCCTTCCAAAAATATACTCCTCTGTATGTATTTTCAGGGTATTCATTTGGGTCTTCGTGCACACTTTTGTCATAGAAATCAAAAACAGCTTCTGCACGTACTTATTTTTTGTATTTATTTTACTATAACTAAGAAAAATAAACAAAGATTGCTAATAGGATATACATGTGGGGTGGGGATGAGGGTCCTGGGAGACGGAACCCAGGCTTCTTTACACTGACTCCTTCTCTTTTTCAGTTTAGAGACAGGGTCATCCTAAGTCACTAAGTCGCTGTAGCTGGACTTGAACTTGCCCTCCTCTTGCTCCCGGAGTGCTAGAATTTTAGGTGTGCACCACTCTGTCTTGTTTGGACAGAGAATTCTACTAATGACTTTTTTGGTTCTAACTTTATAAATTTGAATTGTTACTTGATCCATGTACATTCAACCTCAGTTATAAATTTATACCTGTTACTGTTCAAAACCTTTACTCCATTAATACCTTTCCCAGTTGAGATCTGTATTCTCTCACTTCCTTTTATGTCAAACTAACTTTTTTTTCTTTTAGCTCCTTGACATTTAGTCTCTTTCCTTAAAATTCCTCTTGACATTTACATGCAATTTTGGTTTAGGCAAGATTTTGTTTGTTTGCGTGCTTGTTAGCGTGTTCATGTTTTGTCTGTGCTGAGGCTCAAACTCATAGTTCATGCATGCTAGGCAATCACCCTATCACTGAGCTATGTCTGTAGTCCAGGATGACTTTGTATATTAAATATTATACAATTTTTGCTTTTTTCTTGCATAATTTGAGGTTTTTTTTGTTTGACTAATTCTGAAATACTTGTGGAAATCTATTTTCTGCAAATGTCCACCAAAGACCCTAAAGTGAGGTTGATCTGTCACCACTGCCTTACCCTCTGGACCATGGAGATACAACACCTGAGTAAAAGCTAGAAAGCAATAGGAAAGTAAGGAAAGAAGCTGTTCCCTAGACAGTGTGATATCAGACTTACCAGACAAAGATCTCAAATCAGGTTTTATTTTTCAAAGAACTATAAAAAACTACGTTGACAGAATTAAAGGGGAAATTAAATCTCTCAGACCCAGGTGGGAGGAGAAGCTAATAGTTTTATCATATGGTAGAAAATTACTCAGCAGCAGAGAGACTAGTTTTTGGCAGAATCTGAAGACACAAAACTGGGGAATGACTGATATGGCTATAGGATTCATGTGTGGGGCAAGGAAAATATTACATAATTCGATAATGATTATTTGAAAATCACACAGTTCTGTGAATACAATAAAACTTGAATAGTATGTTTTAAAAGGGTGTTTTTATAGTTTATAAGTTATCTTAATCAGACATGTACTATAAAAGACTATAATCTTGGGTATCATTTGGGACAATATTTTCCTGTTCATCTTTTTACATTTTTCCATGTATTGTGATATAATCTTAGCTTTCATATTTAATTAAATTGTGCTGTTTATTTTATTAATTTGTTGACCATAAATCCCAAAATTTTCTTTAAAATGTAAACGATATTATACAGATTTTTAAATTTGTGAACTTTATTCTTAAAACCCTAAAAATATTTTTAAAAATATATACATATCTTTCCTGCATACAATAAAGTTCAGACAATATCAAGATGATAAATCATTGAAAGTATATTGTTAGTTGTTAGATTTATAAATAGTATAAAATATTATAGTGAATAGTGAAAATTATCAAGGAAAAGTCAATTAAAAACAATACATGGATATAAAAGAATATTGAATTATATGAAGGTAGAAATGCTCAAAATTAAATAATTCTGAACTTCTTCATTTTTGTCATTATTTTAGTAAATTGTCACTTGTTAATGAAAAATACTAATATTTTCTGATTAGATCTGTTAGATATGATAAACTTTCAGCCACTTTTTTTCCAATTTCATTTTCTTAATGTATGAATTTGTGATGAATAGTTTCATATTGGTGTAATTCCTGCATTATATTCTATCATATACATATACTTTTCTTTTGTGTTAGAATTATAGATCAGTTTACTTAAATTTTGATATAATACAAAATAAAACTCACTAATAAAAAGTAAACAAATATCACTAGAATGTAGCTTCTTCCACTTCTCTTTGGAATGCAGATGTGAAATTTGGGAAAGAGCTCTGAGGCTTACAGGTGACAAGTGTCACAAAGACCTACTCTCCATGGATAGCAAAGCAAAATATCAGAAGGAAACAATACCTAATCCCCTTGTTTGTTTCACTTAATTTGTATGTTAGGTGGATGCATTCCTTAATGCCATGAAATTCATTTCATCGAAGTGATAGCTGAAACACACAGAAAGTAAAAGAAACACTAAGAAAGGAAAAAAGCTTTCAAAATTCCTAAGCATAAAAGGTGATTTGTTGCAGACCCGACACTCTAAAAGTGACAGTTGAGGTAAGTGACAGAGTGAAGAGGTCAGAGATGCATAAAGGTAAAGCGAACAAACAAAAAACACAAAACAAGGAATCACAGGACACAAAACAATCTGAGGTCCTGAGTGAGTGAAGAACAGGAGAGAAGATGATAGTTTAACATGAGAATGGAGACAACAGTCTTACAAAACCCTGTTAAGAAGTGTGGCCTTGTTATTGCAGCTCTGAGATGACAATGGAAAGGTTTGTCCAAGCAAAGGTTGTGAAGGTATCACAATTTCTTCATTTACTTTGCAGTCTTAAAATTTATTTCTTTTTCTTCTTCAAGAATAAATGGAGGGATAATTAAAAACTCAGATCACTGGGAAGGCTGGTCCAGTGCTCCTTGTAAGAGATGATACTGGCTTATTGTTATCTTAGAAGTAGTTCTTCAAGTTACAAGATCTAGGCATAAAAAAATGATCGAACAGTCAAACAATGACAGCACAAACTTTTTTTTTTTTTTGGTACCAGGGATCAAACTCACAACCTCATGCTTGCCAGGTAGGCGCTTCAGCCACTGAGCTAAATCCCTGGCCCCAAACTGTTCTTTTTGATGAATTAACAGAGATTAGTAGTATAGTTATCTATCTTGTATACATATATATTTATATATGCATACCTACATACATGTAATCTTTTCCTTTCTTCCTTTTCTCTTGAACAACTACTTCTAAGATAACAATATGTAACATATTAACTAGTGTCAATTTCCTGTTTTTCGAAACTCTATCATTTCTATCCTTTTTTCTGTTATGTTTTTTAAAATGAAAATATTAATAAAAACTTAATAATATACTTTAAAAATTAAAAAAAAAGAGATGATGTAGGCTAAAACTAGAAAGAAATTGATGGACACAGAGAAATTCAGTATTTAATGTTGGAGAGGATCTACTAGAATCACACACACACACACACACACACACACAATTAGCTGTCACAATTACTTACAGATATCAGGCTTCTCAAGGCAGAATTCTGACAGACACTGTGTCTGTGATAGACAACAATGTGAAAGGTCCAAGACTTGGTAAGTAAAAATCAAGGACTTGATTTTATATATAGAGAGAATTTCAGATGTCATTGACACTTCTAAAAACTAATGTAAGGCAAAAAATTGTGAGTGTAGTTCTAGAAATAAACGTGAGATACGAATTTGGAACTTTCTGATTATTATGATGATTGAAACAAAAAGTGAAATGAGATTATTATGATAAATTTGGGACAGTTGTATGGAGCATTGAAAAATTCCTCCATAAGATATGAATAAAGTAAGTTATGCCTTGCAAAGACAAAGAAAAAGAAAAGAGTTAAAGAAAAATATCTACTACAATTCTATGTGAAGCAGGCCAACATAACAGAGGATTTTAAAAACTAGAATTTTGCTTTAATTTACCAAATTTGGTTGACTAAATGAATACTTAATAAAACATTTAGTTGATATTTTAAATATAGGACAATGTTTATAATTGAATCCTGGGAACATACATAATATTCAGTTATTCTTTCAATTTTTATTTAAGTTGTTTTTAAAAGAAAAATGTTATCAAAACTTAAAGCTGTAGCTAAAACTAAGATTTAGAAATTTTCAAAACTCAGAAAATTGAACTACCAAAAGCTAGTTGTGATGGCATATTGCTGTAATCCCAGCACTCAGGAGGCTGAGGCAGGAGGGCAAGTTAGAGAACTGCTGGGCTACAGTGTGAGCCCAAGGCCAGCCTGACTGCATAGTAAGACCCTGTCTCAAAAAAAAAAGGAAAATAAAACCCTATAAATTCTAAGACCTGTTAAAGTTCACTGACTTGAGAAGCATACCTGCAGTTTAAAAGCAATCTATTAGCTTATAACAAGAGGAAAAGTACTCTGAAGAAATATGCATAGGTTTATAAGATTTAGGACAGTACTGGACAATTTTTAGGTAAAGGAGAGAAAGGCAGGACCAATTTTGTATTGGATGTTGTCAAACCGTAAGGCAGCGTGGTGATTGTGTAACTCAATGTTGTACGTAGGACACAAAGAAGTGAGAGCAAAGTTAGATCTTCTATTGGTAACAGGTAAGTAGTCTCTCACATGCATTAGAAGAGAGAGATGTTAAATTATTATATTCCATTACTATTTTTTGCATTACAATGTAACCTTTATGCCTTGATCCAAACAAGGTGATAGAATGGTCTTCTCTGGATTTTGCTTGTTTATGGTCTAGTGTAGCATGATGACTTTCTATGTATTAAGATCAAAGAAGACATTAATTTTTCTGATTGATGAGAAAGATGCAAAGTCATTTCCAAATAGATCAAAAAAATTTCAGTAGAGACTGACAGTTTTCCAAGTCCTGAATACTTTATCCTAACTCAGAGTTATCATTATTGTGCACAGTAGTCAACATTTATAATTGTTAATCTTTTCACTTTTAGTCATTCTGATGGCTTTGCAGTGATGTATATGTATCACTGTGTATTCTTTAAATACTCATGAGATTGATTCTATTATGTTGTTAATGGTCACTTGATACGCTGTTTTGTAAAATTCCTGCTGGACCCTCTAGCTCACATTTCCAGTGAGCTTTTTGTTCCTTTATTATTTCTTTATACTTTTTGTGTATTCTCAGCACATAAGCTTTTGGCATAATAATGTGTCATATTTTTTAGTCAGTGTAGAATATCTTTTCACATCTTGTACCTTTTGGTTAAGAAATCTTTCATATCATTCAACTTAAATCTCTTTTTATTTCTCCTACTTTTTTTTTCTGTGTGGAAGGATATGTTTTCAATCCAAAAACAGTAAATATCTATGTTGTTTTCTAGAATCTTTATTGTATCACCATTTATGTATATAGCTACAAATTCACTGGAACTTTTATATATGATGTGAGTTGAATCTTTTTCTAAATCAATATTCAAATGCTTCAGCACTGCATATCAGAATGACTTTCCTTTCTGTCTTAGTTACTTTTTACTCATCGCTGAGACAAAATACTTGAAGCCCAAAGTCGGGAAAGGAAAGGTTTATTTCTTACAGTTTTTGGAGGTTTCAATCCATACTCAGTTGGCTCCAAGGCAGGGTGGCATGGCGAGGCCACAGTTCATGGGGGCTGCAAACAGCAAGCGGAAACCGGCAAGAGAGAGAGACACACCTTCTTCCTGCCATTACATCACATCCTGGCTCCTCCCCCTAGGAGGTTGTAGCACTGATACCACCAATCCAAGCACTAGACAATGAGACAATCACAATGTACAATGCAAATACATGAGGCCTGGGGGCCACTGACATAAACCATGACACTTTCCTTATGACATTGTACTTGTATTCATAAAAAATTCATGTATTTCTATCATTTCTATAATTTTGATTACTGTGATCTTCAGTCAAAAGACATGACATATTGTTCTGTTTTGTCTTTAATGTTTTTCCTTATAATTTGGAATGTATTTATTGTTTTTTTACTAACTGTAAGAAACACAGACAATTGATTATCAACCTATCTTTTTCTAATATATGCCTTTAAAATTTATATTGTCAAAAAGTTTAATTTTACTTCCATTCTATGATTTCTATGTTCATTATTATTTATTTTAAATATTTTAAAAATTAGAAATAATTTTTCTTTAACAGTTGATTATTTTGAAATAGGGTTTTTTATTTCTCAAATATTTAGTGGCTATTGTTTTCTGTTTATAACTTATTCATGTTTACTTACCCAAAGTCATAGTATATCTTTGGTGTGAATTGGATTCTTTTAAATTTGCTGGATCTTGTTTTGTGGTTATTCTGGGCAAATCTTACTTTCTAGTTGAAAAAGAATATATCATGCTTTGTGATTTATAGAATATTATATATATTTATATGGGGTTGTTATTCATGTTTCTAAAATTTCATAAAATTCATATCTATTTGATTCCTTATTTGAAGAATTGTGGTGAATACACACTTGATACTAATAATTTTCTCTTCAATAGAGCTAAAAGTGCAAGTGTTATTATTATTTAATTTTTCAGGTAAAGAAACTGAGTCTTAGAATAAGTAGCTTTTTAATACCACACAGTAAGTGATCAAATTGTTTTAATCCACTTCTCTATTATCTCAAAACATCTTTTCTTCATTGACAACACATTTCTTGTGTGCTTCTCATTTACTTTAAAACTAGTCTTGTCTCATTGCTATGGTGGTAGAGATTCATTTAGACATTTATGCTTAAACTTGGGTTTTAGTATGCTTCAGATTCTTAACTGGTATATGTGTATATATACACATATATATATGTATATATATATATCACATATATCTATGTATATATATATCACATATATCTTATGTGTATTTATATATGATATTATATATGTATTATATATGATATATGTGATATACATATATGTATTTATATATATGATATATGTGATATATATATAATATCAAACCTTTCCAAAGACATAGTTATTTAAAATAACTTCTGTAAAATAACTTCTGTAGAATTTATTGTGTAAGGAGAACAGATAATTTATACTTAACTTTAATTTTTAAAATTTATATACTTATCTATTTACAAAAAGCACTTACAGCTGAATGTAATAATATCAAATCCAAACTGGATCAAAAATAAAATAAATATGTTGATTATTGGGAAAAGCTCAGAAATAATGAAAGATTTGGGATAATTTCTGCAAAATTATTTCCATTAAGTGGGGAATAAATGCTTAGAGTTTCAGTCTGATTGGAAATATAGCTCCTGTGCGTACTCTTCGAAGGCTACCCTGATCGCAAGACAGGAGGTGTATCACAGCACATCTCTGCTGCAAGTGTTGAATGCAGTCATGGTCTGTTGCAATGAAGAATGTGTCATTTGGATGGCTGTTTAAATTGACAGTAAATTTGAAAACTCAAAAAAGAAGTTCTATAGATAATTCACACACACAAAAAAAAAGAATGGCAAAAAAAAAGAAGAAAGAAAAAAATTTTCTTTTTTTAAATTACAAGATCTTAGAATGTAAAGCAAGGTGAGTGTAAATTTAGTTTGTATTTTTGGTTTTATCTTTGATTCTAAAGATCTTATACAAACTTAATCCTCTTCTAGAGTTCCTTTTCCCTAGCTTTCTTTATTGGCTTTAATTTGCTCATGAAAATGCTAGCATTGGATTTACAGTTGCTCTATATTGCTCTTAATTTGCTGTGCACATGCAAGCCAGTTTCCTCATATGCTCAAAAGCAAGTCTAGTCTTGTTAGAATAAGAACTGGGCTTCTCGAATCACTCAAGCTCAGCATGTCATTGGCCACAACCAGGAAACATAATGAGAACCTGGTTCTTTGAGCTAAGGATTCAGAAAAAAAGAAACCAGTAGGTTTGCAGAGCGGGAGAAAGACAGAGAGGAACTTACTGAATAAAATAATTCATAGCAGAATATACAAAAATGATGCAGAAGGAGGCTTAAGGATGTTTCTAAAGTTTTCTATTTTAAAAGTCTTTCTAGATGGCAGGAGGTGAAAAGCAACTGAGAGGGAATTGGCTTGGTTTTCCAGAGAGTTTGCTGATTGATATAAACAAAATATATATCAAAAAAGAATAATCAAGCAATTCTGCAGTAGATTTTATTGTATATTTTTATGGATTATATAGCAAAATTGCTAAATATAGTTTAATGCTAATGTTCTAGTTTTTCAAAACAATATTTCAAGAATTTCTCCAATCAACAATTAGATGATGTAAGATTAAAAACTACATAAATATCTTTAGATTTGTTGAGAATGAGTCAATTTGTGTTATGTATGTGTGTATATATGTTTGCCCATATTCCTGCGTGCTGGATGGCCTACTTTGTGGTCCTTTATTTTATTTGTATTTTTTAGAAACATATCTAAAATAACACGTTTAATAAGTAGCCGAGTCCAAATGTAAACAGAGACAATGCTCAACTATATTATCAGTGTGTTTCATGTTACCCACTCCGGCTTAGAAATTTATAAATGCAACTTGTTAACATGACAGCAGAGGAACCTGTGGACCCCAGATCATATTTGCCAAAATCTTTGTTATTCTAGCAATTATTATTTTTTTATTTTAAAGAAAAAAGAATATAAAAATGAAAAATCAAACAAATAATTAAAAAACAACAAAAGCATAATGATGACAACAACAAAAAATGGCAATATAGGGTTTCAAAACAAGATGATAGGAATTTAACAATGGTTGTTACATTACATATTGTTATCCTCTAAGTAACTGCTCAGACTACCAGACACAGGTATGCAAGACTGATCAAACAATATAATATCTCCTTGAGTAGTTCCTTTCCCTTTTACTTTATCTATTGTAACTTTTGGATCTTAATAACTCTTTCAGTTTTCACATTTGTGAGACAATATGATGTTTATATATTGTAACAATTAACTGGAATATCTGTTTATTCTTCTAAATCTCTCAATAATTACTTTAAGTTGCTAAGTGTTTTGCGGATATTTACATTGAAATAGTCTGGTTTTATTAAGGAAAACTGATATAATAATTACATAAATTTTAAGATTTTTTTCTGAGCAAATTATTTTGCAAAATTTGTCCTAAAAAAACTAATGTTCAAAGATACGACATTTTCAATTAAATTATTTCTTTTTTGCAGAATAAGTATTTGTCACTTTAAGGATAGTAATAAAATGCTCATGCTTTGATTAAATATTTCATGCTATTAAAGGTAGACTCCTGCATAAGCTTTTTTTTTTTTCTCCTGAAGAAACATCCATGTACTATAGCACTTTCAATAGAATTATGGCCCATAGTTTGTTTTCACACCAAATATGTGACTCTTCTCGAGTTAATGGATAAATTTGCTCATCTCTTTCTTTATTATAAGGCAAAGATAAATAAGTCTTTTTCACTCAATCTGCTGAGATAACTCGTGCCCATGCCGAAAGGTGATCTGTTCTAATCAACTTCACAAAGTCTGATGGAATTACGCTGAACATATCTCATACCTGACACAACTACAGAATGATACAGTTCAGGACAAACATTGGTGACCTGAATAATACATGACAGACGGATGACCGGGTGAGAAAAGTAATTTTTCACCTACACCACTTGAGTTTCTTTATTAAAGGCTGAGACATGTTGGATGGAAAGAAGACTGCTTTGCCAGCTAAAAGCTGGTGTGTTTTATTAATAGCCCAGCCAGTATTCTCCTGCAGTTTTCCTATTTGAAACATGTTATACTGGCAGTAAAATATAATAGACATATACTCTGTATGAAAACTCAACATTTCAAAGACTATAAGAATATGAATTTGTGGTTAATCAGATATTATTTAATACGCTCACAGGGTCAGGAATAAATGGTCACTGATAGAAATATCAAATATTAAATTTTAAGATAGATTATATGAATTTTGGTGGTGCACATTTGCTTATGTTTCCATCTCACAGCACAATTTATATAAAGATAGTAGATAAGAAAAAATGTCATATAATTGATAATAGTCATAGATCATATATGTTTAATGATTAGTTTTGATAAAAGATAATATAATTATTTTAGAAAGCACACTTTGACAAATATTCTGGTATCATTAAAAATTTGCACAATTTGAAAGAAAGCTATACCAGTGAAATAATTGAATCTTATTAAAATACTCAATTTTATCCATTTAAATTAGAAGTTAAATCAAGGCACTTGACTCCAAAAACCAGTCTTGATATAATGAAGAAATATTTTATTCATATAGAGCATGTTTATTTCACATAAATATAGTAAACATGATGAATTTTTCAAAGTAGCTAGTTTTCTTAGTTCAACTAATACTATTTCCTACAATCATTTGTATAAACAGAATCTAAGAAATATCTCAAAGTCTTCTTTTAGTGCCTGAGATATAATAGTAAGTAAGGATTAAATTTTGTTCTAATAAAGGAGATACTTAAATGAGAGAATACAGACAATAAATAAAAAATAAACTTTATAGTTTTTCAGTTGAAGATAAGAACTATGAAGCAAAATGAGATCTGGAGGGAAGATAATGATAGAAGTTACTGGAATGTTAAAGAGGGAAATCTGTGAAGGACTTAGTGACAAGATGATATCTATACTGAGGTGCAGTGATCACACATTCTCTCTAGGAAGAACATTCTAGGAATGGATCATAGCAACCAATAAGTTCTGTGATAAATGTAGTTGGAGTGGGGATTGGAGATAATGATCCAAGATGTACAGAATCATGGGGAAAAAGAGAGAAACGATCAATAATGATTCTTCAAGATGATGGTAAAGATTTAAGCTTTAATTTTGTCTCATGAAGGAAGCCACTGGGTGATCTTGAACAACTGAAAGACACATTCAAACTTTTTCTAACATTCTGAATAGTGGGCAAAAGATGAGGGTGGTGGGGTAACCAGGAAGTTATTTCAGTGATTCAGGTTAGCCATGGTGGTATCTAGAATGGAGTTTTGGAAACAGAACTGGTATAAAGTGGTCAGATTCAAGATGTATTTTACAGTCACAACCAATAGGACTTGCAGATGTTTTAACGCTGGAGAATGCGAGCCATGGAATCAAAGATGAGTTTTAGATTGTGTTGGTAATTACTTGGGTGAATAGAGTTGTTGTCTCCTCATTGAAAAAGACATAGAGGAAGGGGTGTACTCAAGGTAGAAAAAAAAGTTGTATGATATTTTATTAGTTTCCTAGTACAAGCTGCATTGCACTAAAATACTGAAATTTATCCTCTCCTGGCTCTGGAAGCAGAAAGTCTGAAATGAAGGTATCAGATGGGTCATGTTGTCTCTGAAGGGTCTCTGGGTTTTTGTTTGTCTACGTTTTGATACGGGATCTCAGTATGTAGCACATGGTGGCCTAGAACGAGCAATCTTTCTGCCTGTTTCTTGTGAATTCTGGGATTACAGGAATGCACCACCATGCTGAATTCTTTAGGTTTTTTAAAACTGCAGAGTTAAGAAATATACCTTTTTAAGATAAATTCATTGAGGAGCTCATATGCTTTTACCAACTAAAATTGAAGGTTATTGGTTTTCATGTATATATCTTCTATCTGCCACATTGAAAACATAGATTCCAATTAACATTAACACCAAGTAGTTTTGAAAAAATTACACTGAACACATACAAAATAACAATAGCAGCAGCCTTGCAGTTAATTCTCTTACATATGAGACAAAATGCCAAACACCAAAGTTAAAGGAGGAAAATTTTATTTTGGCTCACAGTTTGTAAAGACTTTTGTCCATAGTCAACTAGCTCCAAAGTAGGGCAACGTGGCAGAGGGGCATCACAGAAGAGAAACAGTTCATGTAGTAACAGATGGAAGGCAACACCAGCAAGTGGCAGCAGCAGTAGTGAAGCATGCCTCTCTTTCCATTTTATCACACTCAAGCCATTTGGATGGTGCCACTTGCACCCAGGGGTGGGTCTTTCCATAATCCACACCCAGAACTATTCTAATTTCAATCAGTGCTAATTTAGTACCGAACACCCTCAATCCAGGTATCATACACCTAAAACCCACTTATCCCTGAAAGACCCCACCTGTGAGCGCATGAGGCTTTGGGAGAACATCTAGGTCCAAGCCATAACACTGTACTCCTGACCCCCAAAATGCACGCCCATTTATGCAAAAGGCATTTAGTCCATCTCTAAGAACTGCCAAAGTACTAACTGTTTCAGCATTGCTGAAAAGTTCAACTGCAAAGACGCCTCTGAGATATAAGGCTAACTCTTTGTTGTGGGCCCCTGTACAAATGGAAAGAAAGTTAAACTCGTTCCAACATTCAGTGACACGAGATAAATATTTTATTGAAAAAAGTATAAACAGGAGGCTAGAAAGGAATGGGGTCAGAGCAAGTCCAAACAGCAGCAGAACAAACAGTGAATCCCACAGTTCCATGTCCGGCACTCTCAAGGGCTTGTGTGGCTCTGCTCCTGTGGCATTGCTGGTGGTTGCAGCTCCCACGGTTTCTGTCTTGGTCTGGCTCTGCTCCATCCCTGAAGCTTTCTTCAAATCATCGGGATCCCTAGCTTTTCCAGCCTTCTGAGGTTTCCGCCTCACCTTCAGCATAACAGGGTTTCCCACACTGCCCTCTCAGGGGTACACTCCCTGGCCTCTTAGGCTTTCTTCTGATTTCCTTATCATATTTTTTGTGTTGCTACCGATTGAATTTTCCTTTTATTGTTGGTCATATTTTCTTGTCTCTATGTATTTTTAGAAGTTTTTATTGAATGTCAAGCATTTTTTAATTTTTCAACTCCAAGTGCTGGATAATTTTTGTATTTCTATAAATAGTAAGCTTTGAACTAGGATGCAATTAAATTACTTAGAAAGAACTAGGTTTTCTATTTGAGCTTTGCTTTTAATTCATGATATGCAAAACAAAATCCATCTTTAGTCCAAGACTAATAAGAACCAATACTCCCTTGAATACTCTACACAATGCACTATGAATTATGAGTTTTCCCCAGTCTGGCTTTTGGTAACACAGTCTTGTGTTTTATGAATTACTGGGATTACATCCTCTGTTTTTTTGCTCCATCCTCCACCCAGCCATGGGAATGACATGCGCCTATAGTACTCAGTTGAATGTGATCCTCTCATAAAAACTTGGAATTCTCTGACCAACTGTCAGTCACACCTGTATTCCAGTTTTTGTGATTTCCCTGTCCCCCCAATCTATCTCTTCAGCTCAAGAGATGGCCAAAAGTCACCTTGGTTGACCTCTTTATGCATCATGTCTTGGATTCTCTCTCTGGGCAGGAAATAGGGAAAATGTTTGGACTGACTTTAGTTGCTGATCTCTTAGTGATTATTGTCCATGTTGTCCAATGTTCAGTGCATGCAAACCACTGTTTTATAGTTATTTCACTTTTAATGGCATCAGGCAATAGGATATTTCTGGTGGTAAATGTACAGTATTTTCCAGGAGCAACAGTCTTTTCTCTATAGATTTGAAATGTGAACTTTAACACACTTAAATATACATTGCCTATTAATTGTACTGCCGTGAATAGAATTTCATGATATATCTGTTACATTTTACATCATTTATAATTATTTTTCTTCTTCATAGTTATCTTTATTTTAAAGAGAAGCAAAGCACAGAAAAATAAAAAAGCACTCAAACAATAACAACAAAACAAAAGCCAAATGATTAAAATATAGCAATATAGGATTTCAAAAATGGGATGATAGGGATTTAACAATAGTTGTTATATTACAGATTACTATCTTCAGAAAAGTTGCTCAGGTTACCAGATACAGGCTTGCAAAACTGATCGAACAATATGATTTCCCTTTGAGTAGTTTCTTTCCCTTTCATTAGATCTATTGCAACTTTTGGATTTAATTTTCTGATTCTTATAGTTTTATTTCACATGTATTTTATCACAATCACGAGAAAACATAAAATTCTGTTTGCTTTTTAATAAGTATTTCATTAAAAAATATGCATTGCTTCTGAGATGCTTATTATTTTGTATGGTATTTTTCATTTTTATAGCATGTGTTCCATTTAAAAGTATGACATACCTCTACTATTTTATGATATTCTCCTATATTGACATTTCAATAGAATTGTATGATTTTCTTCATATTGCTCCTCAACTTTCACTGTAAGATTTTTAGTATTTCATAGTATACATTGTTATATTCAATTACTTCTTTGCTGTAAGAATTTATCTTTATTCTTTGGATGTATATAAACAAAGGCCTTATTTTGATATGTGTAACCAAATATTTTAATTGTTCTCCCTGAATTAATTAATTGATTAATTTTCGTGCTGAGAATCAAACTCAGGACTTTGCACTTCCCAGGTCGGCACTGGGCTGTTCAGCTAACCCTTCAGCCCCACTCCTTGAATTTATAAACTATAATATTTTCACATTATTCTTTAGTGTATAAAGATTTTATTTCAGTTTC
This sequence comes from Dolichotis patagonum, assembly GCA_004027295.1. Lineage (NCBI taxonomy): Eukaryota > Metazoa > Chordata > Mammalia > Rodentia > Caviidae > Dolichotis > Dolichotis patagonum. Next base: position 29,494 of record PVJX010000815.1, read on the forward strand.
AGTTTCACGTCTTTGAATACCCTCCTAAATAGTATTAAAATACATCATAAATAGTGCAGAGCTTGTTCTGGTTTCTAATTTTCTTAGAAATTTGACTGCGTTACTTACTGTGCACAGTGCTGCACTTTGGTTTTTGATATAGTTGCATTTATTTTCACACTACGAAAATACTTATTCTTATAATAAACTTGAAAAATTCTTAAAATGAAAAATAAAATCAAATAAAAATAAAAAATCAAATAAAATAAAAAATTCTTAAACGTGAAAAAGCATCAGATTAAAACTTTTTTCTACAAATATTTTTGCACACTTGCACTATAGCCATGTATAAAATGGGCTTTTAAATTTACTTGCTTTGGAGAGAAACAAGTCGTTAACCAAGCTTTAAATCTCCGTGTCTACCCTATTCTGTGGTCTTGATGCCCATCTGTACTTCCTAGGCCTCTTGTATGCAGTTAGAAAATGGTGACGATGGCCAAATCTGGCTGTTCGCACGCAGTCAGGAGAATTTCTTCGTAACGCAGTATCCCAAGGCTGTTTTCCATAGAATAGTCGTTCTGAAAATCTGGGAAAGGAAATGGAACGTCTTTTTAAAAAATGTTATCCAGGAAACACTACAATTGAGAATGTTTTTAATCACTGTTCTGGATTATAGAAGGTCTCTGCTTTATTAAATACTCAGGATTTAGGTCAGTGGCATAAGCGCCTGCTTGGCGAGCAGTTCAATCCCTGGTACAAAAACAAAAAAACCAAACCAAAAAACCCTTCAGTTCTATATTCTATAGCATGATGCTATTCTATAAATCACCAGTAATATGAGTATATGATTTTACAGCTGTAATCATTTTGTGAATACAGACTACTCAAAAATGAAATAAAATTCTAGCCGACCAAGATAAACTGATTTAAAATTTAGTTAGTGATGATTTTTAGCAGAATCTCTGTAGAAGACTTCGTGAAACTGAATAGTTTTGAAAACCTTAGCTAGATGTATTCTAGGGAGCTATTATCCATTGTGGTTAAGCTCATATATATTTTATTAAAGAGAGGACTGAGAGTAATGACACTATTATTCAAATGCATTGTGATGCTAAAAGTATTTGCATTGCCTAACTCTTTGTACAGAGTACACACATTAATTATCGATTTATTTTGCTATCCAGAACAAAAGAACACTTTTTTTGTTTACTGTGCCTATAACTTAGTCACATAAAATGCCATTGTAAACCAGTGTAATTAAGTGTCATTGGTAGAACTTCATTTTCTATGGTCTTTGTAAGAAATGAAAGCATTGAAGTATCATATCTATAAAACCATTATTTAAAATAATAAATATAAGGTTTAAAATACATGGGAAAATTTAAATAGATTATTCACAGTCACCCAACAGGGAAGAGAGGCTCAGACAAAGAAGACCGAGTTTTAAAAAATGGATTGAAATGCAAAATCAATAAATCTTAATTTCCACTGGTAAAAGACACAAGCATTTGTCACGAGCTTTATTTTTTATAAGAACTTCTATGGCCCTATACTCCTTTGCCATATTTCAACACATTTTATTATAAAAGATATTTATAATAATATCCAAATTCAACTATTCCACTATTAATAGCATCCAGATTGTCATGCTGAAATGCAGGCTCCATTTTGCTTGCAAAATATTGTCATAGGAATTTTTTTGTACAAAGAAAATACTTTTCTTAATTTTCCAACAGTACATACTCTAATAAATGGACATACTTGTATATGGAAGCTGTTAATCAAAGAAAAATATTTAATGATTACCTCAAATATTCTTGACTTAACTGTAGACCTTCCTTTTCAGAGATTTTCTTGACTAGAAAGAATATGTTGTCCATTATGCTTTCTGTCTCAGTAGAGAGAACATATCAGTTGTGCAGAGGAAAATAGATGTAGAAAAAAAAAGACCTAAATGTGATATAGTCAGTACTAATTTGTAGGTTCCTGGGTAATTCTCTGTATCTTTTAACTGACTATATTTCCCAAATAAAGCTATTATGCCAACTTCAATAACCCTATAATAATTTTCAAAGTATATTCTCAATGTGTACAATAGTTCTTAGATATTTATATCATTGTAAAATGAGAAATATACACCACTCTCATTTCCATCCTAAGAATAAACAGAATTTTTCAAATTGTAGAAACTTTAAATTTAACTTTTGAACTAACTGAAAGCAATTTCATGTATTTTCATGAATTTTGAGACACTGAATGAAAAAGCACAAAAATTTGGTCAGGAAATACCCTGAATTATTAAAGGAGGAGCATAAAATTTTACCTATTTAGAAAAACACTTTATTAGATAGAAACTTGAAGAGATAGACCAAGCCTCAAAAGTATTTGTTAAAATAATCCTAGTCATGATTCAGTGATTCTACAACCTCAGGTCTTGATTTCTTACCCTGATGTTTTCTTGCAGTTCACAATCCTGATTCTAAATTGTGTGACTGACTACGAACATTGGGTATATGTTAGCTGCTTAGCGTGAAACTGATGACATAGCAGAGTAAAGCTCATTAGAAAGAAAAATGTTTGCTAATGCAGGATGAAGAGTTAAGTGATACTGTAAATTGTTTCTAGTTTTAGCAAACTTGTGTGTTTTTATTTTGTCTGTGGCATTTAGTTTCAACCAAAATAAGGAAAAGTGATACACAAAAGTAAATAATTGATAATAACAACAACATTATCTACAAGTCTTAAAATTGTTGAAGGCAAAATAGCTCAAATCATTCTTAATGCCTTTCAGGCACATCTGAATCAAATAAGGTAATTATTCTTTAAAATGCTTACACAAAGTCTGATTTGCATGCTAGTAATTGCTATGCCTTGTGGCATCTAGCAATTGACACAGCAAAGATTTTAATTATTGTAATTTCATCAGTATAAATACTTCAAAGTTATGCAAATACTATCTCATAATCCACATAGACAGCTCAGAGTATTTGATTTACTAGACTTGTAAGTCTCTGTCTAAGCAGTTTACTCTCAGATGTGACTCTGCATTGCAATAGAAGCCTTTCACTCACATCAAAGCTCTAAATCATAACAAGATGAGCTAATTTTACAAAGACTGACACTTCAAACATTAAGTTACAAATACAATTATAGGATGAAATATAAAAAGGACTTTGCTTGGATATCATGAGGCACAGATACCTCAGCTAATCATGTCTAATGTTTTCTCTCATATGAGAAAGTAGAGATACAGCTGGAACAAATGCTTTTGAATAAATAAGAACAGAAAAGACCCTCCCTGTTACATGATTAATTTAAATGCTACAACAGTAAAATCTTATTATTATGCAATAAATTTCATCAGAATTGTAGTCACTCACACACTCAGCCATTATAGAACACTAAGCTCTAAATAAGGTTATCTTCATAATATATTGGCCCACTGTTGGTAAATCATGCATTATTACTCTTGAATTCTCAAGAAGTAGAAACTAAAATTTGAAGGAAATTATCAGATGGGAAACTTCTCTCAGAAATTCTATGATTGTGAGAAGTTATCAGAATGTAGTCTTGGCTGTAGCTGAAAATAATTTACAGGGAAACAAACAAGCAAAATCATCTTTAGGAGTGTTTAAAAACCTGCCTGTATTCAAAATTTTGAAAATACAGATTCAATTTTTCAATTCTTTGCAGTTGAGAAAAACTTTTATTTTCATATTGCAAAAGTATATGCTGCTTAACTGACACTAGTAATTAGTGTCAATTAATGCATTCATACTAATAGAAACATATTAGGTCCCATGTAGGAAACAAGGAACAAGGAAAGATCAACAGAGTAGTGAGTAAAAGAAAGCCTATCAGATATTGTTGTGGTTTGGATTTTAAAATGACCCCAAAGGTCATGTGTTAAAGACTTGGTTGACAACTGGTGGTGCTATTAAGTGACATTAGAACTTTTAATAGATGAGGCCTAATAATAGGAAGCTCTGGCATTAGGTGTGTGCCCATGCAGGGGGACATTTTGACTGTAACCTCCGCCTTCAAGCTCCACTTTCATTGTTGCTCCCTGGTCACCAGACAATGAGCAGCTGACTTCTACCCCACACTTCCTGTTCCACCTTCCACAGGCCTAACGTGATGGGCTCAAGCAAAAATAGAAAAAGCCTCTGAAAACAGTGAGCCAAAATAAATCATTTCTTCTTGTAAGTTGATTTTTAATGGGATTTTGTCACAGTGATGGAAAGCTGATTAATACAGCTATTTCTCATACACTGACAGTTTCAGTTTAGAAAAATTTTAGTCTTCTTGGTACTTTGAATGGGTAGGTATGTGGTGTCAGATTCTCTGGAATCAGTCAGTCTCATTTCCTTGCAGCTAACGTGGAAAGAGAAGATGGTATTTGTTTCCTTCTCCTGAAAAATTCAGCCTTATAAGTTCATATATTACACAAATTCTAAAATGGCCCTCAGTGGATCATGCCTTTTAGAGTTTGCTGCCTTGCTTCAAGCAACAGGTGATAGGATAGGTACAGTCTAGGTTAGATTACATTCTATAGCGAAGGAGAGAGACAGCCATGATTTTGCTGTTACGAAGTCTCTTTCAGCAGAAGTGGTGGAAAGGCTGGATGATTCTCAAGTTGGGCTTGTAGAAAAGCCAGCAGCCACACTGTGACAGGGCTTTCAGAAGGCACTATAACAAAATACAGTGGCTAATAGGATTGAGAGCAACTCTGTAGACATTCAGCAAGAAAACACGGACCCAGTTGGACAAGAGAAAGCAATTTCTATCAACTAAGATACGATCTTGAAAGACATCCTAAAGCTCCACAAAGAAAGGCAATTGACTTTATACAACGAAACAGCTACAGAAATCCCTAGCACAGTACCCAAACTGGTCATATTCAGATTTCCAACCCATGGAAATGAGCAAAAAAAGGTCGTATCGTTTTATATCACCAAATTGTGATAATTTATTTCCCAGCACTAAAAAATTAGTACAGTTGATTCAACTGAAGTATGCCTGAACAGATTTTCAGCAGTGTGTATGTACATGCATGGATTCATGTGACGTATTATAATGGAAAATGGCCCTCCCAGTCAGTATACTTTAATATTCTAATGCTCAGGTTCCTGTTGCAGTTCTGGTTGCTTCTGTCTTCTGGAAAGGGCTGGTAACTGTGATGCACAGCCAGGCAATCTGATGCATAGTGTGAGAACCAGTTCCTAACTGAAAAACCATTCTGCCTTGGTACTTCCTGCTTGTTTGTTCCATGTAAGCCCTAGACCACCAGAGATCAAGGCCTAATATTTTGGGAATGAAAACGTAAATAAATCTGCTGCCAAACCCTGGGTGCTCTTTCAGGGTTTCTGTTTGCCATTGCAGTATTGCCATATTATCTCAGGGTGACATATATTTAACTCAATCTGTATCTGGCTTTAGTGATGACTTACTAATAGATTACTGCATGCATATTCAAGTCACTGATATGATCATAGATTTTCTGATATGAAAATTTTTGACAATTGGATTTAGAGAAGCCCAAAGTTGTTACGCTGGAGTTTCAATACAACTCACTTTTTGTTTTCCTTTCTTTCCTTTCCTTTCCTTTCCTTTCCTTTCCTTTCCTTTCTTTTTCTTTTTCTTTATTTTGTGAAATATTTTCCTAATTGTAAAACAAAGTGACACTAAAGAATTTGTTCAGAAATTATTTAGTGCTATATGGAAGTAGAAATAACATCCTCAAATATATGTAGAATAAGTAGGAAAACATACTAGTTGCTTTTAGTCTTTGGCTTTGGCTATATCATTAAAATTTTCTGACACCATCCTCTTCATCTATATATAGAAGCTATTTCTATTTGGTTTCTAAATTCACAGTAAGGACAAGAAATAATACCAGTAAAATGTACAGATGAGTAATATGAAAATAATTAAATTAAAGGATAAGATGATACAAGTAAAGTTTTTGGGAAGTTATAACTGTTGACAACAGAAAATAGAAATGATTTTTTTGAACACATTAAGGCAGTTGAAAATTCTAAGCATATTTATATATAATAAATTCTATAGTCTTCTGTTTGTGTACTACCAATTTAATATGTTTAATTCTGCTCTACTCATTGTGACAAAATTAAGAGGTGGGGACCTTTGGGAGGTCATTAGGTCATAAGCACAGATTTCTCATGATTAGTGTATGTTCCCATAAAGAAGACCTTGGAAATCTAACTTTTCAAAATGCTAGCTTTACAGTGCAAAGGTGGGTCTTCATCAAACACTCAACATGCCTTGATGTGGGACTTCCTGACCTCCAGGACTGTGTGAATTATATTTCATTTATTGAAAGTTACTCAGCTATGGTATTCTATTACTGCAGCCTGAATTGATTAGGAAAAGAGGCATTGAATTTTAGTAGAAAAGTAGTGAATTACAGATAAATGTAGAGGACCTGATTGGTGCATATGGCATAAACATTGCAGAATCCCTAAACTGTTGCTGAGAGAAATAGTATCTACCTTACCTACCTTGCAGAATTGCTATGAATTTCAAATGTGATGATATATGTGAAATGTTATTGCAATTATATATAAATACAAGGTATTGAAATTATATCAAAGAAATATATATTTATGTATGTTAAAAAAGCAAAAATTGCAGTGATACCTCGGTTCATGAACTTTAGCCAAATGCTTCTGTATGTGCAGTAAATTGTAAACAAAAGTGTTCATGAACAGAGGTACCACTGTGTCTCAAGAGATTCAGCAGGGATTTTATTAAAGTGATACCTTGGATTGGTTTCCTATTTATGCATTCAAAAATAAATTTTGCTTTCAAAATTATCTCAGAAAAAGTTCTCAAAATTTTGACACTTAACATAAAGAGATGTCACATTTATATTTTACTGCCTCCTGTGTACCTGAAACCTATTTCAAGCTTATTTTGAACAAAGAAGGAACAGGAAAAATAAAGACTTAAAAGGCAATGGGAACAGCAGAAAAACCACAGCAACATATGCAGCTGAATACATTCCATGCAACCAACAATGAAACACAAAACGTAACATCAGTATGTCACTTTGCATAGTGATCAAGTGACAGGAATGAAAGAATGGAATCATATGAGGGAAATAGAAGAACTAATGCTAAGAACTAAAATGAAAAATTAATTTTGCATTACCTCTTAGCAAGATTATGATTTGTCCAAGATTTCCTCAGAAATACTTCCATTTGCTGGACACATATTAAACCTCTACTAGTTAGCATTGGAAATTGAATTTTTCAAATTGACTTGCCAAAGAATATTGCAACTACTCACATGAATCACTTCCAAGCCTGGAATATTTCTTTTGACATGTTTTATGTTATTTACACATGTACTACCTACCTCACTAAATCTGTTTTCTCTGGGTCTTGTGAAAAAGAGTCATTTTGGATTTGCCAAGACGGAGACTCCATCACAACTGCAAAACAGTGGTGAAGATGGAAACTTAAAAATTGGTATGAAAGGAACTGAAGAGAGGGGACTCAGAAAATAAAAGAAAACAAATGAAATTAGTAGAATTAGTGGATAGACCCCCAAAAGAAGGAAATGCTTATAGAAATGTGACAGGTCTGGGAGCTGAGTTGATATGGGAAAACTAATGTGCAAAATGATTATTTTTAGGATACTGTGGAATGACAAAGAGAACCTAAAGAGGTCAGGGAAAACAATGAAGACAATACTATAATAGATATAGCCTGGATCTTTGGATTTCATATGGAAAATGAAAAGAAGTGATACGTAGTGAAAACAGGCATGATTTTAATCCAAAACAATATAATATATGCACTGGCAAAGTATTTGGAAATGACCAGTGCCCAAAAAATATATGAGAAATTGGAGTACAATATACAGCAGTAAAACTGTGTAATCAGAAGGAAGAGTTTCAATTTCTCTATCTAGAGAAGGAGTAAGTGTTGTTTCTTGCATAACCAGGAAAGACTATGTCATTGTGTCTGCAAAGAGTTCTGTGAATGTTAGATAATAAGCGAATTCCTCTTTTTGTGTGCCTCTGGGTATGAAACGAAAAGTAATTATATTGATACACTTTTAGCTCCAAATATTACTAAGTCTGCGTATTTGCATATGCATTCATGTTTAACAAAAACAAAAAGGGAAGAGAAAACCAACATCTCAGTACCCCATTCAATAAGATGTCATGTACATTCTACTGTGCTATGTCTTGTACACGAAATAAGAAAATGGGTTCAGATTGTTATGCATCTGACACAATGTATCTTGTATCAAAATGAAAACCAAATTTAGATGTATTTTACTCTTCCCTTCCAGAGGAATCTGAGAAAAAGGAAAAAGCGTAAATGAAAGAGCAAGTGAAGAAGAAATAGTAATGACAAAGTTGCTAGATAGCAAATATGCTCACCGTCGTGTATCACTTCTCAGTGTTAGGACACGATCAATGAGAGAGTTAAAACAGAGGAGAAATGCAGATTCAAAGAAGTGAAGTAAATTTCCTCTGTCCAACTTTCCACAGTTACTAGGGGGCTGTACCAACTCTTTTGACTCTGGCAACAGAAATCAATTCTCATGAAGGCTGGGTCACATAGTAAAAGGAGCAATCAGAATTCTTGCTGTGGTCCTGCCACATCTTAATTCAGAGTCTATAGACAAGTCAGTAATCTCGACTCTCAGTTGTCCCTTTGTTAATGAAGAATAATAAATGCTTAACTTACAAGATCTGGTAAAGATTACAGACATTATAAGTAAAGTATCTTGAAAGCAGATATTCAGAATAAGGGCTTCACCTACCCGAAGGTAAAATAGACTAGATGCTGATGTGGTAATGGCTATTAGGACATTTCATTGTAAGGACACTGATTTTTGACATATCTCATAAAACTATTTTGTTTCATTTTGTGCTGATATAACATACTACTACAAGCTGAGGAATTCATAAACACAAGGGATGTATTTGAGGCTGAGGCTTAGAATTCTTTTAAGCATGAGCTGAATCTGATGAAGGCTTTCTTGCTATGTCACAGTATGAAAGAAGGAAGCACATGAGAATGTAAGGAAGGAAACCAGACTAAAGCTTAATAAGGACACCACTCCTATGATGATAAACTCAGCCTCACATAAATGACATTAATCCAGTTGTGAGAAGTCTTAAAGGTTCTACTTCTCAATGCCACTGCCCTGGGATTAAGTTCCCAATATACGATTTTTGGTGGAAACCGTTCAGTTCGTAACATAAGCCAGTAGGAAGAAAAATGAGTCATGTGCTCCAAGTAAAATACAACTTTTGAAATGTCATTCTTTTCCTCTTCATAATTATTAATGCAAATGTAAATTTTAAGCTGCATTTTCAGGAAAAAGGGACTGCCACTCACATTCATGAGTAACAAGAGAGAAAACAAATTTAATATAAATAATGAATTCAAATGTTTCAGATGTGACTATGTACAAACAATAGACAAGAGCAAGATGTAAAAGAATAAAGAAATATTGTGAGAAAAGTAACATCCTAATTGCTACAAAATAAATATGTAATGCAACTGCTTTACTAATACTACTTTAAAGACTTCAGTGGTCTTAACAGATGCACAATAAATTTCTTTATTGTATAATATTCTCATACATAGTTTATCCATACATTGACTACTGAAATCTCTTATTTTTAGCTCGTTAATAAGACTATATGCACTCAAACCACACATACTCAAACTTTTCTTTGAAAACACTTTTTGAAAGATATGATTTCACAGGGGAAAATGTTGTATATCTTCTGTCCTTCTGCAAAGTGGAAGATATAAGATATTTTGTGATTTCATTTGCACTGGATGAAAATAAATGGAGAATATTTCTATTAAAGCTCATAGTTTTTCAAGTGCATCAGGGATTTATAATATCTTTAACAGATTCATAACTGTTACTATGGTGACTAATCCAAGCGATAACAATAGCCCTAAGTAATGATTGGCAAAGGGATCTCTGTGTTTAGATCTTGCACAGGATTCCTGACCATATGTTTAGTGATAAGATCTGTTAGGCACTAGTTTGACATCTCCCATGATCATTCACAATTTAGTTTTTCCATATTTTGAAAAGTAAATTTTTTTATAAGGAGGCATGCATCAATCAGAAAATGATTCAGGTTTGTGTGTGTTTATAACCTTTGTCCCTTAAAATTCTTCAAAATGTGAAACCCCCCCAAAAAAGTTTCAATTTCCCAGCAGTAGCAATCAAAGTGACTTAAATGTTATTATCCACTGATCACAGGAGAAATGACCACACATTTGGTAAACTTTCTGGAATAACTATATACAGAGTCATATCTACCAAAACCTAAGTGGAACATGTGCTTTTAAAATAAAATTTTTAAATTTTGAATCATTAATTGATTTGTTTCATGATATTAAAAAATATTGGCATTCAAATTAAAGCCACCATAATTTGTGAATTATTTAAACCTATTTAACATATTATTGTTGAGTAGAAAAAGTAACATAGTCGAAGGAAAAAATATTAGTCAAGATATGTCATCTTCTTTGAAAATTAATATAGGTCTTAGTAAAAATCATGCTAAGGAATTTTATGACAACTGAATGCATAAGTATACTTGTACTTAGTCTAGCTCGTAAAGGCTAAATGACTAATCATAATGTTTCAATAACTGTTTTAAAAATAAAATTTAAGAGCTAGCAATCTGTGATGATTAATATATCTTCACACAGATTTGAAGCACTTTGACATTTATATTTCTATTAATAAGTAATAAAGCTGATGGATAGAATATGTAAATAGTATGTCCAAATATGCTAGGTCAACAGTGCTAGAGCTAATAATCTAATGGAGGCTGTGACTGGAGGGTTTTAATGACTACACTGTACTGTGATAGAGAATGTAAATCTCAGTGCAGTGATTCAGTTCTATCCCAGGGTTGGGAAGAACACAGAAGAGATAAATTCCTATCACAAGCCCCATCACGTTCCATTTCAGTGGGGTATGTTCAATACTCTTATTTGTACATTTTATTTTACATTATAAGAACTTTAGAGATTTTAGGCAAGTTTTTTGTTTGTGTGTTTGTTTTCTAGGCAGAGGAAAAGTTTTTTTTCTATAGTAAATGTTATTTTCAGTAGTGCATACTTTTATTTCCATTTCTCAAAAGTTAAGGACTTATTAACTAAAGGTTTCTTGCTTCATAGAATCTTGTTTTCTTGACATAAAATAAATCACTTTTAGCCCCACAATTTTCTGAGTAAATATGCAGATAGATAAATGCACTCATGACAATGATACTAGTTAAACATTTTTAATTATATGGGTTTCCGAGTTTTGGATCTTTATTCTAATCCATTGTCTTTTTAAAAATTTTTATTAGGACACATTTGCAGTACACAATTACACTCACTACAGGAAGTTGATACATAGGCATAACATGTTTTAATTCCTTTTAGCTACCCTTGTTCTCACCTCCCTTCTACTTCCCTGCATCTCTTGACTCTGGAAACTTCTAATGGGTTCTCAAAATTTAATGTTGACTAATATCTATTCCATAATGGTCTATTACTTTTATCTGTTAAATATAGATTGTTTGACATTATTTTCCTTTTATTGTTTGTCAAGAAAATTATTTATTTACAATATATGATAGACAAAGCACTGTCTAACTCAATCCAAATGAAATGAATACAGGTCAAGGGTTGTCATGTTAACATTATGAGTAAAACTAAATTTCATATGATCTAACAATCTACATACAAAACTAGAGTTATTCTTATTCAATAATTATAAATGTCACAAAAAGATATTGTACATAGCAGAGTACTCACATTTTATAGAAATATACATGCACCACCTCCACACACGAAGGTAAACATTATGTACTGCAAACATGTACAAAAAAAAAAGAACACTGAGCTGGCATAAGAAACAAACAAAATAGAAATTCTCTGTGTCACTAAGTTAAAAGATAAATATTAAGCCAAGGGGATATTTTCAGAAATACATACCACTTGCTTACTCAAAATTATTTTACTTTATAATATTTAATAATTATATTTAGAAACAAAATAAGACGTCCTATCTAGAGTATAACCTTCCACCACAACATTATATTGTTGGAAATGGTCTGTGTTCAAAGTACGATGAATGTAATTCTATGGATTATCAGATGATTCTTAGATGCCTAATTAATTTCTTTAAAAGAAGAATGAAAGTTGAAAGGATCAGAAATTCTTCAATTAAACTGAGATGCTGAGACAAAAATAGTAAAGCTAACTGCATATCATTATTAATACTAAGAGTTTTAAAATTTTATTTTATTTTAAATTACTAAAACTTTGAAGATTTTAGGCAACTTGTTTTTTTTTTTATTCCAAGCAAAGGGAAATTTTCTTCTATAATAACTGTTCTTTTTACATTTTACTTCCTTGAGAAATCAAACCTGAACAAATCTTTTCCGCAGTACAGATTTCCAAATACTTATGTTCTAAAAACAATTTTGCCATCATTATCATTTTGTGAATGGGATAAAAGTTAATTATCTTAAAACTTAATGTTATCATTTTACAATTAGCAACTGAAATGCAAGTATGTCACAGAAGATTTGTCTCCTTCTGATACTACCATTTTGTGTGTATGTATATTATGAATGAAGACTTTAGGCTCTAGAATTTAATAACAGAGAAAATGTTTAATATTCCCCCAAAATATACATATATAAATCAAATAGAAAACACATTTCAATTCTTTAAAACAGAATGTGTATATTTCCCAGAGGCTGGCCTATATTTTGTAACTTCTGTTCATTGAGGTCTCCAATCATTCAACTTTGGGAGGCAGAGAATGGCTCCAAGGATGAGTAATGAGATCAAATACTTTTCCCGTCTAGATCATAGCCTTACTGTCTGGTCTGTGTCACAAGTTACCAGGCGTCATCATTACCAGTTGATGGGTGTTTAATTGTCAATGAAAAATGTGTCCTGGCATTGGTCCAATTGCTAACAGCACAGTGTTCAATGTTACAGAAATCACTATAGTGTTTTCTATATAGTGCTAGCTTCCATATCTACAGAATGTTCTGCTCTGTGGACTTACACAAGACAAAAAGCTCACTCAACCCTAGGAAATTCTATTTAGCAAAAAGACAAACCATATTTCTGAAAATTATGGAGCTTTAAACTTTAATCTTAAAATATAAATTAAAGGAGGAGGAGGAGAAGGAGGAAGAGGTGGAGGATTCCATTCAAATAGCCAGGAAATGTTTGACTGGGTACCCAGTATGTTTTAAATATGTATTGAAAACTAGATGATAGAAGATTGTTGTTTGAGTTTTAGACACAATGGAGAATGACAGAGAATTAAATACACATTTTTTAAAAAATGGGAGATAAACACTAAGAGAGATTCAGGCACAGAGAAGAAAGTTCTCTCTTTCTAAAGACATTAAGAAAGGTAGCCTGGAATGATGACCTTTCTCTTGAATCTTGCAGAGATTGAAACATAAAAATTTTCCTGAGGACATCTGTAAGACTGCAAAAATGTGAAACGTTTCATAATCTTGCAAGTAGTTATCCACAGGAAGGCATGGAGCTAAACATGAGCAAATATATGCATCACATTTCAATCAGAAGACAAAAACCACTGCAGCAATTTAACCAGTAAAGGTTTAATTAAAATAACAACATTTGAAAATATTTAGCTACTCAGTAGATACTAAGGACTTCTAAAGAATATAGGAATAGTAAATACAGGGAGTAGCTACTAATTTTTGGACTGAGGAAAAGATTTAAGGAAAAAAAAACTTGCAACAGAAATCTACTGAGGCAGCACAGTGCAGGGAAACCAAATGTAAGTCGCCTCCTGGAATGTTGGCCAAGACCGATGGAGAAGAGACATTATGGGCCATGCCTCTGGTGCCTTCCCATAGAAGCCCAGAAAAACAGCAGCACCAAAAAAGAACATTTCCCCTGATAACAGACCAAATAAGGAATTGAGCGACCAAGGAGAAATGTTTACCGTATCTAACTCTGGTATCACAAACAAGTGTAGAAAACAAAAAGCAAAACAAAAAGCCTGATTTTTAGTTTTTAAGAACATGAGTTACTGAGTTTTCTGCTACAGATGTTTCTTAGGCTACATTTTTAGAAAGAGGTAGAGAGCAGGGAATTCTTTAATGCTCTTAAACAGATAAATGCCAATGATGTGCTTGCACTTGTGTTTTAGAAGTCCAGTCTAGCTAGTGATGGATAGTATAGTGTTGAATAATAACATCATTGAATATTTCATTTTGCATAGATTATTGCCATTATTATGACTTAGTATGCATGTCATTGTGTAAACAGAAGGATTTGAACTATTTCCTTTAAAATAACAATACTAGCTATACTTACAAGACAATATCAAACAATAGAGTTGTGAAAGCCTATTTGGCTCCATTGGTAACAGCAAGATCTTTTCTGATAATGTTCAGTATTTTGTGCAAAGTGGTTGTTCAATTAATGTTATTGATTGACTGTCTTGCAGGGATTTCTAACTGGCAAGCATATTACTGCAAACTAAAATAATAATACTTCTTTTCATTTTGCAAGAAGTTATGACTGGGATTTAGCCATGGGCAGTGTAAAGCACAAAATAATTTTTAAGATATTTGATAAGCTGTTACTTTGTTTCTAGGGTGTAACACACATGTCCATTTAAATGAATACAGCAAAGTTCCTACATTTTTATTTTAGAATCTCTATAGAAAATTAGACCTTTTCGCTGCATTATTTTATGCAGAGTGTTACTAAAAATTTTAACTGTATAAGAAATAAAATGTACAATGCCCAATTTAAATTATGATCAAATGTAGATTATAAAGAATTAGTGATTACTTTTTTTGCTTTTTTAAAATTTTATTTTAAAGAGAATAAAACAAAAGAGGGCAGAACAGAGCAGATCAGAACAGGACAACATAGGCTACACAGTACTTTATGTTAAAAAAACCAGACATTAACAGTAGCTATGACAATATCACTTTCTCTGCTATAGTTGAGCATAGGTTCAAATACAATAATATCAAACATAACAAAATAGTATAAAACCATTCAAAGAGTGGAAGAATTACATGGCATTCTGAACTGAATAACAGAATGATCAATGGGTACTATAATATCTCATTTTTGATAAAAAAGTTTTTTTATACTATCACATATATTCAAATCCCAATAAGACACAATGTGATAGATATAACCAATGGTAGTAGAAGAATACAAGCATGGTAGGACTTCTAAGAGGGATGATATTAAATCAGCAATAGCTGTCATAATGTTTTGTTTTCTTCAAAACAGCTGCTCATACCATAATGCATGATATAGTCAAACAAAACAGAATAAAACCATTCCAACTGATGAATGAAAACATTGAAAGGCTTCAAAGCTATGAGAATGGGGACTCATGCTTACCATAAAATCTTATATACTCTTATCAACTCTCATACTAGGGAAACTATACAGTATTTACACATGTGAGTCTGGTTTATTTCACTTATGAGTATGGCCTCAAGTCGTGTCCATTTATTTATAAATATCTCAATGTGATCATTCTTTATAGTTGAGTAGTACTCCATTGTATAAAAATACCACAACTTTTTTATCCATTCCTCAGTTGATGGGCACTTAGGTTGTTTCCAGGATCTGGCTATTACAAATTGTGCTGCTGTGAACATGGGTGCACATATATCACTGTGGTATGATGTTTTCAGATCTTCTGGGAATATGCCTAGAAGTGGAATAGCTGGGTGAAATGGGACCTCCAGACCCAGGTTTTTGAGGAATCTCCAGACTGACATCCACAGTGGCTGCACCAGTCTACACTCCCACCAACAGTGCAGAAGATTTCCTTTTTCCCCACAGCCTCTGCAGCACTGGTTGTTGGTAGTGTTTTCTATCCTGGCCGTTCTTTCTGGGGTGAGATGCAATCTCAGTGTGGTTTTAATTTGCATTTCTCTAATGACTAATGATGATGAGCATTTTTTCATATATTTATTTGCCATTCGTATTTGTTCATCTGAGAACTGTGTATTCATTTCAGATGCCCATTTTTGGATTAGGTCTTTGAATTTCACGGGTCTGAGTTTTTTTTTTAATTCTTTATAAATTCTAGACAGAAGTCCTTTGTCTGAGGGACAATCCATTAAGATTTTTTTTCCCAATTTGTGGGTTTTCTTTTCACTTTGCTGGAAATCTCTTTTGACATGCAGAAACTCTTTAATAAGATATGGTCCCAGTTATTGATTCTGGGAATTATTTCCCATGCAGTTTGATTCTTGTTCATGAATTCTCTACCTACCTCTATATCTTCAAGGTTTTTACCTACTTTGTCTTCCACAAACTCACTCAACCACCTTATCATTGATAAAGGGGCCAAACATGTTCACTGGAAGAATGACAGTCTCTTCAACAAATGGTGTTGGAAAAATTGGCTATCCATATGCAGAAGACTAAAACTAGACCCATGCCTATCACCATGTACTAACCTAAAATCTAAATGGATCAAAGATCTAAATCTTAAAACAGAAACACTAAATCTGTTGGAAGAATTAGTGATTTCTATGTAAAGTACCTAGAGTAGTACTTGGACACACAGTAAATAGTATCATTTATATTCTTTGGCCAGTGAAGAGCAATGATGATGGATTTTGAAAATTTAGGAATTTCCAGTCACTGTGGATATGAGATAAACTTTCAATTAAACACACTGTTCCTTGTTAACCAGATGGTTGTTAGTCATTTTACTTACTTTTCCATATTTTAATTTTTGTATATATACAAATACATACATGCATGTTTTCTGGTTGAGAAGTTAGTTTGTTACTATGGACCAGACACTGCCAATCAATTAAGTGATGTAATCTAATTTGATCATCTGATATTTCCTTTGAAAGTTTTAGCATACAGATGAATAAATGCTCAGAATCAGTGATTTTCACCATTGAGGATTTAGAGGCCAGAGTCACTAAATTTTCCTCCTTCAGCATAGGTTTTTCCAGGAGAGTACAGGCAGGTATGCCTCAAGCACAGAGGGAATTCAGATCTCTACTTACTTCATAAAGTTCAGGGTCCAAGTGCACTGAATTTGAATTATTGAATAAGATCTGATAAGTTATTTTTATTGAATCTGTTCTTTATCTAATCAGTCAATATGCACAGCATGCCCATGCACACATGTATAAGTATGTACCTAACATCTATATATTAAACTACTGATGAATATACACTGAAAGCACACTTTTTCATTTCTACTATTCCTTCTATGAGCTCATAGTAGGAATCACATTCTAACTATTCTGATAATTATTTGTTGAGTTAAATATAGGAAATGAACCTAGTACATGAAACATTCTTCATACTTCTAAATGAATGAATACAATTTTTTTTAATTTCACTCTTAGTGAGCTTTGCTACTACAATTTATGTCAGTCCATATAAACAGCAAAAAAAATGGTATGTAGTATCTTGATTATAAGAATCTTTTTGACATGCTTGGGATTTAGCTCAGTGGCATATGCATCTGTCTGGAAAGTGCAAGGTTGTGAGTTGGATCCCCAGTAACAGAAAAGAAAAGAAAAAAAAAAAAAGAAAAAAGAAAAGAATCCTGTTGACAAAATATTCCATGAGACTTTATTTGGGATTAAGTAATAAGTTTTAGGGATAATTGAAGCTAGTTGATCAACCACATAAAATGAAATTTTTCATTAATGGATTTGTGCAAAGAAATCAGTTATTTCTATTCCTTGCTACTAGCATATTCTCATTTTTAGCATATTTAAAAGATAGCATTTATTCATATTAAGTACAGAAAATTACCAACCAGTTTACAGACACTTAAAAATTTTATTAATGGCCATGATGGAACTTAGGGCCCTGGGCAACAAAGGAACCTGCTTGCCTCCCTGGTAAGCAGCCATGGCTCAAGAGAGTGGTGGGCGACCCAGGGAAAGAACCAGCCAGCATCTCCCGAGATCCCTGCCATAATGGAACTTAGGGCACTGGGCAACAGAGGAACCTGCTTGCCTTCTTGGCCCTACCAGTGAGTGGGCTGAGAATCAAACACCTCATCTTCCCTTCCCTCATTAGCAAATGGGAGTCAGAGGTCTGAGCATCTCTTGGGAGTATGACGGTATGCAATATAGCAAATATGGCAGATTTCCTTCTACCATCTCTTTGAAGGAAAATATTGTTATCATTGTTTTGCTTTGTTCTGATTAATTGTATTGTTCTATTCAATATTGTTTTGATAAGTTGTATAATGTTCTGTGTTTGGTTTGATTTTGCTATACCTGATTGAGAGAACAACTATTGTGAAGATAACAAGATACACTATGGTATCCATTACTGTTATCCTGGTATCCTGCCATGAAGTTCTGTACCAGTCTCACTGCATTGTCTTGATTGGCTTTGTTCTGTCTTGTTCTGTTGTATTTTACTACCTTCAAAATAATAAATTTTTTTATTAATGCCAAAATTCATATTTCTTCTTTTTTATGAGTATTTGCAAACAACTGAGACAATATTCTACATTTAATTCTGTTATCTGCACTTGTGGTTTTGTTGAACTTTTTAAAAATATTTCTTATGTCTTACTTTATATTTGATTATACCTGTTGGCTTCTCATGAAGTAGTATTTGGACTTAAGCATTTCAGACAAAATCATGCATGTTCAATTATTTAACACAGTAGTTTCCAGATTACAATAAAACTGAAAAATCTATTTAATGAATGAAGAAATTTGAATTTCATGCCACTTTTCAGTGAACCAAAGTGGCTTGCTTTGTATACCTGTTAAGTAATTGTGATAAAGTTAACATCATTTTCTATGAATCAGTTTGTTGTGGGCAGTAACTATTTCCATGTGTTTAAAAGTGTTTTGATGTTTGAACTTCATTGTGAAATAAAGGCATATTCCTGTTACTGCTGATTTTCTCACCTTTCTTAGGTAGTATATTTGCACAATAGTATTATATTACCTATCCAAAATAATAAAAATTAACTATCATGTGAAAAACTGTGTTGTAACTAATCTCTGTAACATTGAAATATCACTGATCAATTATTGGTGAGATTAAAGCTGAAAGAGTCATTATGCTACAAAATAATTAGGCGCTGGGGCTGAAGACAAGATGGTGGACTGGTAGGTAGCAGGAGACAGACCCTCTCTGAGAGAGACAGCTCAAATGCCAGAATAAAACACCCTGGAGAGACCCAAACAGATAGAGATGGACTGTCACAACCCAGCAAAAAACTAAAGTGCAAAAAACCGCTCGAATATGAGGTCCTGGGACTACCATTAGAGAAGCTAAGATCAGCGAGCATGGCACCCTCCTCGAGCCGCCTGAATTCCTGCCCGACCTGAACAAGCAATCCACACTGAAGCGACTGGCTTGAGCCGCCGGAGCTCAGAGCTGAACAGCCCTGCATGCAGCTTGCCCGGACAGGCCCTGCACTTGACCCACCCAGAGGCACCGTGAATTCCCACTGCAGCTGAGCTGAAGTCAGAGATTGGGAAGCCCTGCAGTTAGCAGGGACCGGCATCAACATGTGGCGAGTGATGGGAATAAGACCCTCCCACGGAAAAAGGGAAACCGACTGGAAGACATGTCAGATTTGGGCAGGACAGCCTTAACTCCATGAGGAAGTGGATCAGCTGGTTGCTCCCCTCGCCGAGCAGATTGGTGGAATCTGCTTGAACTAGGCCATGCCCCTGGTGCGGACCCAGTGAGTCCCTTCAATATTACTTCCCTGAGATCAGTGCACACTGACTCAGTGAAGGCCTGCAAAGGTTGAGTGGCCCAGAAGGGAGGCACTAGCGCACACTGCCCGTGGGTGAACTCTAATCTCTGATAACCTATTAAAGAGGGCTAAAGCTCCTAGCCTGAGCCCTCTAGAGGAGACTTAACCACCAAGAAAAGGGTCTGGGAATTACACTGTACACTTGTATGGAAGGAACCAAAAACATGACGAAAGGGAGAAATAAGAAACAACTCCCAGCCCCCAAACCTGAGAACATTGATCCAGGAGATGTAAATACAAAAGAGATTGAGGGCAGCAAAAATGCAACATCAAACACAGCATTAGCAGACATAAAGAGATATCTTCAGGACCTCGTAAGCAGGACCAAAACTGAAATATTAATTCAAATTAAATAAGAGATAAGTAGATTAATAAAAGAAGGGCTGGGCACCTCTCAAGAAGACACAGACAGAAGAACGGAGGAACACAAATGGAGAAAAAAATTTAATGAAGAATTCAGAAAAAACCTAGAATTCATGAAGCAAATTCAAAGAGATTACCAGGAAACTAAAGAT
>PVJX010000815.1:49917-91486 GCA_004027295.1 Dolichotis patagonum
CAAAGATAGACTATCAAAAATTGAACACAGGCTTGCAATGTGGGGTCATGAAAGGGAAGATTTCTTAAAAATAACAAGGGAGCAGGCAGTAAAGATACAAAGACTGGAAGATGACAAGAGGATCTATAACTTAAGAATAAAGTATGTGAATGAAGAAGCAGGAATCAAACCAGAGGAATTACAAAGGCTATTCACAGAACTTCACAGAAATTATTAAGGAAAATCTCCAAGCATAGAAAAAAGAAATGATATGCAGAGGTATGAAGCATACAGAACTCCAGCCACCTACAGCCAAAACAGAGCTACACCCAGACACGTAATAATCAAGATCCCAGAAATTCAATAAAAGAACAGAATATTAAAAGCCATCAGAGAAAAGAAACAGATCACCTCTAAAGGAAAACCCATCAAAATCACGGTAGACTTCTCGACACAGATCATCAGGTCAAGAAAGTAAAGAAAATGGAGTAAAGTAATTGAAGTGCTGAAGGAGAACAATCTCCAGCCCAGATTGGTGTATCCTGCAAAACTCTCTCTAGAAATTAATGGAGAAACAAGATGCTTCCATGACAAAGAGGAACTAGGAGAATTTGTGACCACCAGTCCAACCCTACAAAAAATACTGAAGGACATTCAAGGGAGAGAGAATAAGAATATGAGCATTTCAGGGACAGTGGCAGAGAGGCCTCAGTGAATGAGGCAGACAGTGGAGAGGAAGAGAAAAATAGACTATCAATGGCAGAAAAATAGAATAGCAGAAATGAAGCAGAGAAGATTGGCTATAATCTCTAGTATAGAGGGTCTCAAAATACTAACACAGAGAAACACAGGCAGAGTAGATCAGGAGATAGGGTCCATTGAGATGCTCTATATAGGGAGGCAGTGGGACCCAAAACAAGCAGTGCACCCCCTGAGAGTGAAAGGGGAGGAACTGTCTAAAAAAGGGAGGCAGAGGATACTGTTAATGGGGTAACAAGATTTAAAATTTACATTATTCTCACCACTCTTCTTGGATGGATTATGTGCTGTTCCATTTTGTCTACTTATACTAGACTCGAGAACATGGTCAGCTATCCCAAAAATAAGAGGACATATTATGGTAATCATCCCTAATTTTCCTATCAACTTAATCTGAAGCCCTATATAACATACACTGTCTTATTATGACTGATCTTATTTGAATCTGGTTTGTTAGATTGCTACTTCGTATTGACTGATTTTATTTAAATCTGTTATGATGGATAACATCAAGTCTAAGTGTATAGGCAACTACACTGAAGATGACAAGATTCACTAAGATACCCACTCTGGTTTGATTATTACTTTCTTTTGAAGTCTTATAATATCTGCAATGCTTTGTTTTTATTAATATTGTTATACACTGCTGAGACACCATGATAACCATTGTAGATCACCTTGTATTGCGGTTTTATGTGACTTTTTTGCCCCATGCTTTTCTAGGAATTGTTTTGTTTTATCTTGCTTTGTTTTGTTTTTCTGCTAATACAGAAATGATAGATATACATTTAGAGACTCATGCATGTGTAGAGATTATAAACAGTTTACGAGAACCAACTATATAACACTTGTTGAAATGAACAACTACTTTGAAGAAAAAGAGACACTACAATACCCAGTGCTGACTCCATAATGTCATGGTGTGAAATCCAGCAAAACTATCACTTTTTGTTCAGAGTCATCTTAGCTTGCTTTTCCTTATTTAAGTTCAACACACATTAAGGTATGGACAGCTGTTTTGAGGAGAATGAGAGACACTATGACAGTCATTCATGGCTTCCCTAATGTCTGGTCTTGAAGACCTGAAATGCCCTCCTCATTCTTCTCAGATCAATTCCATACTAGGTTGTTTCATGTGAATTCCCTTTATGTGACAATATGGACAACTATTTGGAAGAAAACAAGGGTCAATATGATAGAGAGTAAATATCTCCAATTGTCTAGTTTTTAAATTTTTGTCTCTTACATTGCTTTCTTGTGATCCACTTTGCTCTGTTTTGTTGTGTTTAATTCTACCCTTTTGATATAATTTCATGTATATTTGAGTGGGTAAGATGGATGACCATATTGCTGTTTTTGTCAGATTGTGGAGCAGAACTGTTAACAGTCTCACTGTTTGAATGTCTAATTTACATGTTTTAACTTTGTAAATTAAACATCTATTTCCAAGAAGTGAGTATGTAACTTGTCAAGCAATAATTTCTTAGGTATTTTGTTGTTGTTCTTTTCCTTTTTTCCTTGGAATACCTTATTGTTGCTACCCTTGATTCTGTTTTGTTTTTTTCTCTTTAAACAAAATCATTTAAAAAAAATTAGGCTTCTTAGTGGAATAAATAATTTAAGAGAATTCTGATAAAATAATTTATTAAGCATTTGTAAACATAAACAGAACTGTAAATTCAATTGTTTTAATAGTTTTATGACTTTGCATTGTAGTTACACATTTTTTTGTGACATAATATATTCTGAGAAATTTGTCAGCCAGGGATTTAGCTCAGTGGCTTAAGTGCCTGCCTGGCAAGCGTGAGATCATGGGTTCGATCCCTGGTTCCAAAAAAAAAAAAAAAAAAGATATTTGTCAACCAATTTTTGTCACTATGTTATCATCAGTCATTTTTTATGGCCTCTTTATATAAGTAAGAGATTGGATACTATTGATAGCAATGTTGTTTTATACACAAGATGCTCTGAAATAACAATAAAACAATAGTAAATACATAAACCCATAACATTGTTTTTATCATGTAATTGTATATGCTGTATTTTATACAGCTGGCATCACAGAAAGTTTGTTTACATTAGCATCATCACAAACATGCTAGTAATATGCCATGTGAAACAAGATGTTTATAATGTGTTGGATAGTGAGAAATTTTCAGTTGTGTTGAAATCTTAGAACTCACCATGGTATATGAAGCCCTCCGTGATCCAATTTTATGAGACACATGACTGAATTAGAAGCTATAGGCTTACATTTATTTTTCAATTTTGTTTTTATGAAGCTATATTTTCAAAAACTGTATATTATTTTGTACTGTAGCTTTTAAATGTTTATACACATAATTTTTGGCTCCATTTTGTAATGTTGCTCTGAGAATCCAAACAACAAATTTATTTGAGCCTTATTTTAAAGTTTTTCCTGCGCATGAAGTTTGATATTTGGCATTTAGTTTATTCCCACAAGATGTGAAGAATTTAGAGAAAGAAGTTTTCTGAGAAAATATAATGTAAATTATCTTATTAAAAAATTAAAAATCTTTTCCAAAATTATGTAATTTTGAATGCAAATGTATATAAAATAGTTCTATAAAGATTATAATAATTATGTAATGCAATCTCTAATATATGATATGCTATTATGTGCATGCAAAGTAATATAATTTTCCTTAAATATAAAAATTCTAACTGTTATTTAGCAGCAAAACATCAATATGCCTACTTATCTTTTTAATTTTCTTAGTAAATTTTACACAGAAATTTTGCATTTTTCATACTTTTTGGGGGGGGATTTTACTCTTGTAATATCATTCATTCAATATTTGATTCAAATATTACTTCTGACTTTTAAATTACAAATACAACATGTTTTCCATACACATTGTGGAAACTCATATTTAAATATGAATAATCAGTCAGAATAATGTAGAATGAACTTGTTTACACCATTCATTGATAATGTTTTTGGCTGTTTCTCAAGTGAAATTATCCCTGAGATTATCAACAGTGTATTTAGGATAATTTGAAATTTTTTCACATTATATTTTTACAAACTTAAAAACAGTACTAATACCATGGAAATAAAGTTAAAATGTAGTACTTTTTTTTTTTTTTTTGGTGCCGGGGATTGAACTCGCGAAATAAAGTTAAAATGGAACTAGAAGGAAAAGCTCTTTTTCAAAGGAATTTCGTAGGAAGACAAATTTTACTTTGCTTCTCACACCATGATTGTGGTGATGAGTAACTCCCACTATTTCTCTGGGTTGCAGTTTTCCTGTTTATAAAGTAGAACTGGGTTTTGAGATACCTGAAGATTTTTGTAACTCTCTTGTAGGAGTACTGTCTGTATTTTGTGGTAACTGTTGTACACAGCAGATACTCAGTAAGTACGTGCTGACTGGCTATAGATATTCAGATCTAAAGCATGTGATAGGAAACCTTAGTATGATGAGGCTCGAATATTAATTAATCTCATAAAATACACAGCCAAAAATAAAAATGTGCATGGCACCTTTCTAAGATTCTGCATTAATACTTTTATATTGTTTATAATTAGTCATCAAAAAATTTTGATATTTTTAAATTTCTATAAGAAAAGTGCATTTTTAGTAAATTAAAATAAACTAAAACCAATATTTATGTAATTAACCAGAGACAGAACAAGATTTAAAAATATATATAATTCAACCTTTGGCTCCTCTCCACTCCACAAAATCTCTCACTTCAGCCTCTTCTTCTGACTAAATATGAGGCTAAGTTTCACACTGCTGGTATGCAAACGTAGAGCAGACTTCATGGATTTCTTTTGGACACTTTATATTGGCGATCTACAATAACTTTGCATTTGCCCAGAATCACCTCAGATATTCAGTATTTTTAGTGACACCTAAACTGATAATCAGATACATATCTGTGGAGTTATTCATATGTTCAAAGCAGTCTGAGGAGGAAAGTCTAAAAACTCTTCTGAAAACATGAAGCACTTGAGCCACTTCAGTAATTTTCAATTGCTTTACGATGTGCAAGCAAAGAACCACGATCACTTTGGCACTGAAGCACTTGAGCTCTGATAATTTTACACCCTCACTGCCATTTGCAGGACACTGTCATTTTCCCCACTGAAATGGCGTAAAAATGTGAAGTGAAGTGTTTCACTAATTTTAAGATATTGACTGTGGAGCACATGCAAATCCTGATAACTTCCAAATTTAAGAGCTAATAAAATTTGAAGTAGTCCAGTATTTTCTTAAAAATTATGCATTGTAATTTCAACTGCTTTATAAATGATTGCAATTTGGATTTAATAGATTACACAGTTATGTAATGATGCAGTGACTCAAGATATATGGAGTAAAACATATTTGTACTAAAAGTCTATTACAAAGGAAGTTTGGGAAAATGAGACTTATTCCTTGAGCATAATGTTTGCAAAGCACATTATATTTTTTTTAATTTAAGACATTCACCACAAACAATGTACCTAAATAAATAAATTGATCACATGAGTATATTTGAGTAGATAGCAGAAAACAGTTTAATGCTTATTGGGGCAAAATGAATATTCCAAAATATAACTTGATATAAATTTAATGTGCCCATGGAAAAAGTATGAAATGTATAATTATGCATACTTGTAGTTTCCATATTTAGAAAATTTTATATCATTTGAGTATTCAGGAGGACTTCATTATAAACTGACCTAAAACTGTAGACAAGAATGTCTGAAATATTTGACTGTGGTTTGAGGTATATTTGAAACTATCCTTGTGTTTCCATAATCTCTAAAAACAATGCTTATTTCCACTCAAGAAATACATGGAAAAAAATTGATGGTCTGGAATTTTAATTATCCGTGATTTATTCCCAACTTTCCAAAAATTTCAACAATATGTGTGAATCTGAAAGCAGAGAAATTAGAGGACTGGAAGCATGCAGAAATGAAATACTGTTTAAATTGATTCCTAAGTATGTAATAAATTAGTATTCTGATTACACTATTAATGTGACCCAATGTACTTCTGCTCTGTATTTTTTTATTTTTTATTTAGTGAAAAAAGAAGTATGGAAAAAAGGATAGAAATAATACATAATTTCAAACAAAATAACACTAAGAAATCACTAAATTACATATTGTCATATTAGAAATAGTTGTTCAAGTAACAAAATCAAAGCATAAAAAGTGGACAATCAAACAATGACAGTAAAAATCATTCTGCTTGATAATTCAACAAAAACCTAGTAGTATGTTTATCTATCTTACACACTTATACATACAGCTATGTCCTTTAGTGCACTTTCCTTCCCTTTCATTTTTACAATATATATTATACATTATGGGTCCTATTACTCCTTCAGTTCTTATTATTTTTTACATGGGATAGATAATGTGATATTTACAAATATGGGTCAGATTTCTTTCACTTATGAGGATAGTCTTAAGTTGCCTCCATTTACCTATAAAGACTTCAAGATCATCTTTTTAATATCTGAGTAACATTCCATTGCATAAAAATACTACATCTTTTTCATCCATGCTGCAGATGATGAGCGTTTAGGTTGTTTCCAAGATTTACCTATTACCAAATTTGCTGCTATAAACATGAGTGCACATATATCACTGTGACATGACCTTTTCAATTTTTCTGGGAAAATAATGGAGAGGGGAGTAACTGGATTGAATGGAACCAGTTTTTTGAGGAATGTCCATGCTGATTTCCACTGTGGCTGCACCATTCTACACTCCCACCAAGAGTAGAACAGTGTTTCTTTTTTCCCCCGCAGCCTCACCACCATTTGTTATCATTTGATATCTTAACGGTAGCCATTTTGCCCAGAGTGAGATGAAATCTCAGTGCTGTTTTAATTTGTATTTCTCAAATAACAGGTGATGGTGGACCTTTCTTCATGTATATATTTGCCATGAGAAATGTGTGTACATCTCAGATGCCTATTTTTGGAGAGGGTCTTTGAATTTGGAGGACTTAATGTTATTCAGTTCTTTATATTTTCTGAATATGAGTTCTTTGTCTGGGGTTGTTGCCTAAAATTCATTCCCATTCTGTGGGTTTTTGTTTCACTTTGTTGGTGATTTCTCTTGAAGTGCAAAAACTTTTTAATAATGAGATCTCAGTTGTTGATTCTTTGAACTATTTCCTGTGTGGTTTGCATTTTGTTCATGGGTTCTCTGACTACCCTACTATGTCTCCAAGACTTCTACATACCTTATCTTCTAGCAGATTTAGTGTTTCTGTTTTAATATTTAGATCTTTGATCCATTTTGACTTTGGTTTAGTGCATAGTGATAGACATGGGTCTAGGTTCAGTCTTTGGCATGTGGAAAACCAATTTTTCCAATACCACTTATTAAAGAGGCTATCCTTCCTCCAGTGAACATGTTTAGCTCCTTTGTTCACTATCAGGTGGCCGAGTGTCTTTGTAGTTGTGTTTGCATCTTCTAATCTGTTCCATTGATCCTTAGGTATATTTCTTTGCTAGTACCATACTGATTTTATCACTGTAGCTTTGTAGTATAGTTTCAAGTCAGGAATTGAGAAGCCTCCTACCTTGTCTTTGTTGCCCAGAATTGCTTTTGCTCTTCTAGGTTTCTTCTGTTTCCAAATGAATTTTAGGAGTGTTTTCTCTAGATCTGTGAGATACGTTAGTGGTATTTTGATTGGTATTGCATTAAATCTGTACAACAGTTTTGGGACTGTAACATTTTCACAATATTGGTTTTTCCTAGCCAAGAGCAAAGAATATCCTTCCATTTCTAATACCCTCTTCAAACTCCTTTTTTAGAGTAGTGTAATTTTCAACATAAAATCTTTTACATTCTTGGTTAGATTGATTCCTAAGTATTTCATTTTTTTGATGCTATTGTTAAAGGCTATATTCCCATAGTTTCTCTCTCACTGAGCTTGTTCTTTGTGTACAGGAATGCTGCTGATTTTTGAGTGCTGACTTTGTGTCCATTCTACACTACTGAATTTGATTATTAAATCTAGATATCTGTTGGTGGATATGTTGAGTCTTTAACCTAGAGTATTTTGTCATCTGCTAATAATAATAATTTAACTTCTTCCTTTCCTATCTTTATTCCTTTTATTTCTCTCTCTTATATGTTTGCTTTGGCTAATATTTCCAGAAGTATATTGAATAGAAGTGGTGATAGTGGACATGCTTTTGTTTTTCCTGATTTTACAGTCAAAGCTTTCAGCTTTTGTTCATTTAGTATAATGTTGGCTGTTTGTCATAGATAGCTTTTATCAGATTGAGGTTATATACCATCTATTTTGAGTTTATGTAGGGGTTTTTTTGTCATGAACAAGGGTTGGACTTTATCAAAAGCTTTTTCTGCATCTATTGAGATGATCATGTTGTTTTTGTTTTTGGCTCTGTTGATGTGGTGTTTTACATTTATTGATTTCGTATTACATTTATTGAAACCATCCCTGCATTCCTGGAATAAATCCCACTTGGTCCTGATATATAATCTTCTTTATGATGCATCTCATTCTATTTGCCAGTATTTTATTGAGAAACTTTGCATGAATGTTCATTAGTGAGATTGGCCTATAGTTCTCCTTGATGGTTGGGTTTTTCTCTGGTTTTGGTATCAGAGTAATACTTGCCTCCAGGAATGAGTTAGGGATGATTGTTTCCCTTTCAATTTCATTGAAGAATTTAAGGAGTATTGGTGTCAAATCTTCTGTTAATTTCTTTTAAAATTCAGCTATGACCCAGGCTTTTCTTTGTTAGTAACTTTTTAATCACATTTTCAATTTCAATAGCTGATGTTGGGTAATTCAAAATTGTTATATCTTCTTGCTTGAGCTTTGGTAGTTCACACATTTCTAGAAATCTGTCCATTTCCTCTGTATTTTGCACCCTTATGTGAGTAGATTTTCAAAGTAGGTATTCATGATCTTTTGAATTTTCATGAGATCTGTAGTAATTTCTGTCTTTTGAGTTATTGCATGAATTTGAGTTTTTTCTTTCTTTTTCTTCAAAAGGTTAGAGGTTTCCCAATTTTTTTTATTCTTTCAAAAAAACCCAGCTCTTTGATTCATTAATTCTTTGTATTTTTTAAAGTCTCAATTGCATTAATTTCTGCTCTGATATTTATAATTTCATCTCTTCTGTGAGCTTTGGGTTTGACTTGCCCTTATTTTTCTAAAAGCTTGATATGTAGCATTAAGTTGTTTATTTGTGGTTGTTCCATTTTCTTGATATGACAATTTGTTGCTATGTATTTCCCTCTTAAGACTGCTTTTATTGCATCCCACAGCTTTTTGTAAGTGCTATCCATGTTTTCATTGAATTGTAGCTATTGCTTAATTTCTTCTTTAATTTTGCCTATAACCCAATGATTGTTCAGAAGGTTATTTTAATTTCCATGTATTTGTGCAGATTTTGCAATTTCTTTTGCCGTTAATTTCCAATTTCAGTACACTATGGTCAGACAATATGTGTGGGATAATTTCAGTCCCTTTACATTGACTTAATAATGTTTTATGAGTTAATATATGGTCTATTTTGGAGAATGACCCCATGTGAAGCTGAGAAGAATGTATATTCTTGTGGTTGGGTGGGACACTCTGTAAACATCTATCAAGTCCATTTGCTCACACATTTGATTCAGTTCTGTTATTATTTATTTGATGACTTTTTGTCTGGTTGATCTATCTCATTGTGATAATGGGTATTAAGGTCCTCTATTACAATTGTATTCTTGTGCATTTGGTTTTTCATGTCCATTAGTATTTATTTTATATAGTTGGGTGCTACTGTATTTGGCACATATATATTTATAATTGTTAGTTCTTCCTCTTTAATTTTTCTACTAACAAGTATCCAGTGACCTTCTTTATCTCTTTTAATCATTTTAGGTTTGAAGTTTCATTTCCTGCAAACAGAATAGCTACCCTTCTATTTTCTGCATTCCTATTGCATGGAATACTGTTTTCCATCTTTTGACTTTTAATCTATGAGTTTCTTTTAGAGTCAGATGTGTTTTGTGTATACATCTTATTGTGGGATCTTGTTTCTTGATCCATTCTGTCAATCTATTTCTTTTTAATTGGTGAATTGAGGCCATTTACATTGATGGATATAACTGATATATAGTGGTTCAAGTTACCATGTTATGTTCCTGCTGTTGCTTTTCTGCTTTTCTCCCTTGTTTAATTGCTTGCCCTGCCTGGTGATTTCTTTCTGTTGTTGTTCAAGAAATTGTAGGCATTTTTATCTCTATCTAGTATGACTTTCAATACTCTTTCTAGCATTAGTTTGGTGGACATGAATTTCTTCAGTTGTTGTTTGCCATGAAAATATCTTATTTTTCCATTACATTTGAAAGAAAATTTTGCTGGATACCTCAGTCTGTGTTGAAAGCTGTTTTTCTACTTCACTCCAAGCTCATCTTAACTTGAGGATGTGTGCTGAAAAGTCTGCCATGATTCCAATGAACTTTGCGGGATAAGTGAGTTGTGTTTTTTCTCTAACAGCTTTTAGTGTTCTGTTTTTATGCTATATGTCTGGGATCTTAATTATTATATGTCTGGGTTTAGATTTATGTTGATTGTTACTGTTTGGTGTTATATATCCTTTACTTATCTGTATATCAGATTTTCTCATCATGTTGGGAAATTTTTCTGGTATTACTTCTGTGAATAGTTTATCAATGTCATTCACAATGACTCCTCCATTATCATTGATTCCGATTAGTTTTATATTGTTTCTCTTGGCATCATCTTGAAGCTGCTGAATTGTCATTTCATGTTTTTTTATGTTTAAAAATTCTATCCTTTTATGACTGCTAGTTACAATCTTGTTCTCAAGGTCCAAAATTCTACCTGAGCTTCATTTAAATGGTTTTGCAAGCTTTCAATAGAATTTTTTTCTTGGATATGTCTTTGAATTTGTTTCATGGATTATGCTTTTTTCTGTATCATTCATTCAAGGTTTCAGTCAGTTTCCCATGCTTCTGTACTTTTTATTAAAATCTATTTCTTCTCTAGCTATGCTGAGTAACTCCTTTACTAAGGTTGTCATTTCTATCTTTATAAATTATTTCTAATTTGATTTCCATTGTAATCTCATAGATTTGTTTCTTTATTTCACTTGGTATCTTCTCAGAGATTTCAGGTGTATGACTTTTTATTTTTTTAAATTTTATTTAAAGATAAAAAAAAAACAGCCAGACAAAACAGATAACTGGTAACATCAATACAGAATTCCAAAGGGAAAAAAATAAAAGAGCCAAAAGCAAACAAACAGACAAACAGTACAAAAAAAACCCCAAACAACAACAACAACAACAACAAAAACTAAGAAATATCTACTTGATACATTACATACTCTCATCATTGGAAATAGTTGTTCAAGTTATAAAATTAAAGCATACAAAGTAGACATTCAAACAATGAGACTGTTAACAGTTCTGCTCAACCATCTAACAAAGAGAGTAGTATAGACATCTACCTTACACACCTAAACATACATGCAAATATATCCTTTAGAGCATTTTATTTTCCTCTCTTTTTTACAGTAGTAATTACACATTTTGGCTTTTATTACTCCTACATTTCTTATTACTTTTTACACTAGAGAAATAATGTGATATTTATAAATATGTTTCTTATTTATTTTACTAATGAGGATGGCCTCAAGTTGAATCCATTTCCCTATGAAGACCTCAAGATCATCCTTTTTTATAACTGAGTAGAATTCCATTGTGTAAAAATACCACATCTTTTTCATCCACTCTGCAGTTGATGGGCATCTTGGTTGTTTCCAAGATTTAGCTATCACAAATTGGGTTGCTATAAACATAGGTGCACATGTATCACTGGTGATATGACCTTTTCAGTTGTTCTGGGAAAATACCCAGATAGGAATAGCTGGGTTGAATGGAGCTTCCACTCTTAGTCTTCTGAGAATTCTCTGTATTGATTTCCATAGTGATTGCACCAGTCTGCACTCCCACCAACAGTGGAGCAGTGTTCCTATTTCCTTGCAGCCTCACCAACATTTTATAACAGTTGATTTCTTGATGGCAGCTATTCTTTCCAGTGTGAGAAAATATCTCTATGTTGTTTTAATTTGTATTTCTCAAATGACCAGTGATGGTGAATATTTCTTCATGTACTTGTTTGCCATTTGTATATCTTCATCTGGGAACTCTGTGTTCATTTCAGCTGCTCATTTTTGAAAGGGTCTTTGAATTTGGGGGGGGTTAATGTTTTTCAAATCTTTATGTGTTCTTTTATATGTTCTTATAAATTGAATTAGGGGGGTTAATGTTTTTCAAATCTTTATATGTTCTTTTATATGTTCTTATAATTCCTTTGTTTGAGGGGTTGCTGGTTAAAATTTGTTCCTATTATGTGGGTTTTCTTTTCACTCTGATGATGTTTTCTTTTGAAGTACAGAAACATTTCAATAATATGAGATCCCACTTGTTGATTCTCTGAAGTGTTTCCCGTGCAGTTTGCATCTTGTTCATGAAATCTCTGCCTACCCCTATGTCTCCAAGATTTCTACTTACCTTATCTTCTAGTAGATTTAGTGTTTTGTTTTAATGTTTAGGTCTTTGATCCATTTGGACTTTAATTTTGTGCATGGTGATAGGCATGGATCTAGTTTCAGTCTTCTGCATGTGGAGAGCCAGTTTTTCCAACACCATTTATTAGACAGTCTATCCTTCTTCCAGTGAACCTGTTTAGACCCTTTGTCAAATATCAGGTGTCTGAGTGTCTTTGTACTTATACTTGCATCTTCTAATCTGTTCCATTGATTCTCAGGTCTATTTCTTTGCCAGTACCATGCTGATTTTTATCACTGTGGCTTTGTAGTACAGTTTCAAGTTTGTAATTGAGATACCACCTACCTTGCCTTTATTGCCCAGAATTGCTTTTGCTATTCTAGGTTTCTTCTGTTTCCAAATGAATTTTAGGCATGTTTTCTCTAGATCTGTGAGGTATGTCAATGGTATTTTGATTGGGATTGTGTTAAATCTGTATAACAGTTTTGGG
The DNA here is from genome assembly GCA_004027295.1 of Dolichotis patagonum. Classification (NCBI taxonomy): domain Eukaryota; kingdom Metazoa; phylum Chordata; class Mammalia; order Rodentia; family Caviidae; genus Dolichotis; species Dolichotis patagonum. The sequence goes on from PVJX010000815.1 coordinate 62,688, forward strand.
TGTATGGCCATTTTTACGATGTTGGTTCTTCCTAGCCAAGAGCATGGAACATCTTTCCATTTTCTGATATCCTCTTCAATCTCCTTTTTTAACATAGTATAATTTTCAGTATATAGGTTTTTTACATTTTTAGTTAGGTTGATTCCTAAGTATTTCATTTTTTTAGATGTTATTGTGAAGGGCGATATTTCCATAATTTCTCTTTTAGTGAATTTCTTGTTTGTGTACAGGAATGCTATTGATTTTTGAGCATTGACTTTGTATCCAGCTACACTGCTGAATTTCTTTATTACCTTTAGTAGTCCTTTGATGGAGTTTTTTGGGTCTTCTACATAGGGTATCATGTCATCTGCAAATAGGGATTATTTAACTTCTTCCTTTCCTATCTTTATTCCTTTTATTTCTTTCTCTTGTCTGATTGCCCTGGCTAGTGTTTCCAGAGCTATATTGAATAGGAGTGGTGATAGTGGACATCCTTGTCTTGTTCCTGATTTTAAAGTAAAAGCTTTCTCTTTTTGTTCATTTAGTATAATATTGGCTGTTAGTTTATCATAAATGGCCTTTATAAGGTTGAGGTAGACACCATGTATTCCAAGTTTCTGAAGGATTTTTATCATGAACATGTGTTGGAACCTATCAAAAGCTTTTTCTGCATCTATTGAGATGACCATGTGGTTTTTGGTTTTGGCTTTGTTGATGTGGTGTATTACATTTATTGATTTTTGTATGTTAAACCATGCCTGCTTTCCTGGAATGAACTCCACTTGGTCATGATGGATAATCTTCTTGATGATTTACTGCATTCTATTTGCCAGTATTTTATTGGGAATCTTTGAATCAGTGTTCATTAGTGAGACTGCCCTTTAGTTCTCCTTTTTGGTTGGGTCTTTCTCTGGTTTTGGTATGAGAGTAGTACTTGCCTCCAGGAATGACTTAGGGAGGATTGTTTTCTTTTCAATTTCATTGAAGAATTTAAGGAGTATTGGCATCAAGTCTTCTCTAAATTTCTTATAGAATTCAGGTGTGAATCCATCAGAATCTGGGCTTTTCTTTGCTTGTAAGTTTTTTTTATTAAGTTTTCAATTTCAATAGCTGATATTGGGTTATTCAAAATTGCTATATCTTCTTCATTGAGCTTTGGTAGTTCATAAGTTTCTAGAAATCTGTCCATTTCCTCTGTGTTTTCCTCTCTCTGTGAGTAGACATTTTCAAAATAGTAGTTCATGATCTTTTGAATTTCCATGGGATCTGTGGTAATTTCCCCCTTTTTGGTCCTTTTTGCATGAATTTGGGTTTTTTTCTTTTTCTTTATAAGGTTAGCTAGATGTTTGTTAATTTTGTTTAATCTCTCAAAAAACCAGCTTTTGGATTCATTAATTTTTTGTATTTTTTTTTAGTTTCAATTGTATTGATTTCTCCTCTAATCTTTACAGTTTAGTTGTATAACTTTTAATGTCCTCTATTTCAGTGTCTCGTGAACTTGCTTCTGATAGACTAAATGATTTTTATTGCATTTTGTTTTTTTCTTTTTGCCATTTTTACCATTTGGCTATTTAGTCTTTCAATCCCACTAGTCTCAACTATCAATAGTGTGTATCTTAGGGTCCTACTGTGTGGTTGATGTTTGTATGATTGCTGAGTACCACAATGAAGAAGAGGGCCAGTCACTTGAATTCTTCCTGCAAAGCCTGTTTGCTGGGTCCTATATGTTTCCTAGGTTAACTAGCCTAGGAGTATCTGAACCAAGAAATAACAAATACTAACATGGCATGTTGAAAAAGGAAACCTCCTACATTTTTGGTGGGAAGGTAAACCAGCAATGAAAATTAATATTGTTATTTTTTGGTTTCTTATTATTGTTATTGTTTCTTGAGCAAGATAGAATTTTAGTATACTTTTACATTGTGTCTAAGGCCAGAGGTGTTGAACTTATTGGTATATTTGTTGGTCATTTTTAATTCTTCCTCTCTGAAGTATCTGTTCATTTCAACCACACATTTCTTCACTGGGTGTTTAATCTTAGGTGACCAAATTTTTATGTGTTATAGTTATTACTTTTTGACTAAAGTGTAGCTGGAGACAATTTTGTTCCCATTTTGTAGGTTATCTTCTCCTTCACTAATTGAGTATTTACTACACAGAAGTTTTTAGTCTTGTGGAACTTAGATTCTTTGTAGAAAATCCTTTCCAACAGACACACTTTCAAATGTTTTACCTGTTTTATCTTCCAATGGCTTTAGTGTTTCTGTGTTAATGTTTAGATTTTTTAGACAATTTCATTTTAACTTAATGTACGTTGAGCTATAGGATTCTGGTTTTAGTCTTCTAAACAGAGAAAAACAGATTTCCCAGGACTACTTATTAAACAGCCTATCTTTTCTCCAGTGTATGTTTTTGACCTCTTTAACATTTGAGAATGTTATATGATCGAAAGAAGTTGAAATTAATGAGCTTAAAATGGGGGTAATAGTTTGGATGATTCAGGAAAATCTGAGGTCATTGAAAAGACATACCAATTTGTAGAAAAGAAACAAATAAAAAAATATATTGCCTTTATTATTACATTGAAACCTGGACAGGGAAATTTGAGGTGGCAGACTAAAGGACCTTGGACTCTTGAAAATCTGTAAGATATTCTTCCAAAACCAACAGGCAAGCAGCTCTAGAAGAAAATTGAGGGATACTGAGGTTTGCACCACCTCTGATAGATTGATAACTGGTGGTCAACTTGTAAAACACAGCTGAACTGAACCAGTGCGGTGCTGGGTGAGGATGGCCCACTTGAGGATTGTTACCAATGTAAGTGAGAGAACCTAGAGGAAGAAGGAGGAATGTTGTTAATTCTCCATGGTGTTGTTGATTTTACTTTTTCCATTGGCTCTCCTGGAGGAGATTGTTGAGTTTCTTTTCTGATATGTACTTGGATTCTCTCATTATCAAAGGAGCTTAGGACCTTGTTGTCACTGAGAATGGCTAAGGTTCGCTTTGGGGGAGCTCTGGTCCTTACTTTGAGTATGGCTTCCTGACCTGGAGGGGAAGATGGTGTGCTGTTCAATCTCCAGCAGAAACTTGTCATGCTGGCTTTCTGATATGAACTCAGTTCTCATTAGAGGAGCTCAAGACTTTGTTGTTGCTGATAATGGCTGTGGTAATTTTGGGGGGGCGGGATCCCCGGTCCTTATTTTGAGCATTATTTCTTTGCTTCACTGCAGAATCCTCAGCCTGCTGACACTGATCCTTCATCACACTGCATAGACTTTCTAGCTTCCACCCCTGGCATTTGGTCCTTCCTATCACAGATCCATGAAACAGACTAGCATGAAATATTGTTGAGGGCTCTAGGAACCTAGTCAGACTCATGGAGGGAGGGAGGACATTATTATGGGCTTCATGTCTTCAACTGGACTCATGCAGTACATTGCAATGGGATCCAAGCCCTCAACTGAATTTTTTTGGTCCTAGTTTGTTGACACTCTTTGGTTTGTGTTTGACTCCTTGGATGACCACTATAAAATAATACTATAAATTATGTGTAATCTATAGTTTCAATTTCATTGCAGTCCATGGCTACAATATTACTTTTGAATCAAAGTAACCAAGAAAAATCTAGTAAGACTGGTAATTAGAAAACAATGCAAATCAACTGAAACAACAGATACAGGAGTCACGGCTCAGAGGAAGAGAGCACTTTCTGGCTCTTGTCCTGCATCAGTCAAAAGAAAAGTATAACATGCCACTGTAAGCACTGATTCCAAATCTGCACAGAGAAACAGCTCATGCATGCAGTAGATCTAATTACAAATAAGTTCTCAGAGGTGTGTATGACAATTCCCTTTCTGCACCCCAGGATTTGAGCAAAACTAGATTGAGAGGCCATCATAGAAGTTCCCCCTTCCCTTTATCTTTGCTCATTAAAATGGAGAGAAATGTTATTTGAGTACCTCTTGCTGCCTAGACCCAGAAAACCTCTGCATTGTTAAAAGTTTGTGATGGAGATGACACTGTACCACAGGGTGGCATTGGTTACCAGCTATATTGAAAAAGTAGGACCTAGAAAAAGATGACAGTGAAACAATGGGATGGAGTCTGAGTGTTGGAGAGAACACACATGCCTAGCTCCTGGGAGATGGAGCACAGAGCTGGATAATCCCACCACATGGACACTGTGTGTGACACTAAGTAAACTCTGATGAACAGTGAAGCCCTGATTTATGGCACTTTGTTGACTTCCAGCCAGCCTGACTTGGGGTGAGGAGCGGAATGAAGCCATGACTTGGTACAGGTAGGAGGAGTGGTGTTAAAGGAGGAAGATAAGCAGAGGAACAACCCAAAACACAGCATCACTTAATAGCACATATAAGTAGCTGCAGGAGAAACTATACATGAAGAAACTGAGATTGGGAGACCCTGGGCAGAACAGCAAAAGACTGAACATTAAACAAGTCCTCCTGCCTGAACCCCCACTGTGTATTTAAACATTCCAGTCATGTGATAGACAGAACCACTGATCAGCCACACCCATAGAAGGCTGAGCTGAAATTTAGCAGAATGCCATCTGCAGAAGAACAAGTAAAGTTTCAGTGGTCTACATGGACTCCATGATCTCTTTATTCCCAGCAATAAAGGAATACATATCAATTATGGGGAATTAATTCAAGCATGCATTGACCTAACCAAATCCTCACCACAAAACAGAGAAATAGAACTCAGTCACTCTGAAGCATTATAAGATTTAAGGGAAATGAACATTCTATTCTAATTGCAGTGTAATTAGAACAGGATGTATTCTTGAAGGCTCTGTATCTCTCTGTCTGTCTGTTCTCTCTGTCTCTGTCTCACTCACATATCTATCATCTATCTATCATCTGTCTGGCATTGTTTTCTAAAGTAACTAGGGAGATGAATATGTGTTACTAAGACCACAGATACCCAGGACTGTGAGTTAAGGCTTTTCCATAATAATATCTTAACAAATCATATTATGCCACAGGATATTCCACAGGTTCAGCTTCACATTACCAAACCTTTCCAAACTCCTCCCTTGAGCTAGTTCCAGACACTTCTGAAACACATGATCAATTGTAGTTTCAGCAACAAGCAAACTCTAGGAACTAGTATCTTTCATTATTACTTTCTCATCTCTGGGACACAATGTTTGACATTTAAAACTTTCAGGAAGCAAAGGAAGCAAAGTTTATTTTGACTCATAATTTCAATCCATGTTTGACTGGCTCCAACACAGAAAAAAGATGGCAGTGGGACATAGGAGAAGAAAGGGTGCTTAATTCAGGGCAACCAGGGGCCAGAAAAAGAAGGGAAGAGCTGGTGGCAACAATATACTTTTCTAAGTCATGTCTTCTGAGACCCACCTCCAGCCAGGCTCCAACCTCTAATCATGTGATTTAGCTACCAAAAAAAAAATTAATGTCTAAATCCACGATGAGTATAGTGCCTCTATGATCCAACTACTTTCTACAACAGATGAGAATTTGGGGTAATACTTTGGATTTAATTCATAGCAATATATTACTAAATATGATAAATATATTTAATGAAATTCCAATAAAAATACTAACAAAAATCTTCACAGAAGTAGAAAACAATCCTAAAATTTATATGGAACCTTAAGAAACCTAGAATAGTCAATGTAACTCAAAAAAGCAAAATTTGAGGTATTATAGTCCTAGATTTTAGATTTTAGATAGTAATAAAATACCATGGAACTGACATAAAAATACTATGTAGACCAGTAAAATGCAATAGAAGGTACAGATGGAATCTCATGTATCTTTAGCTATGTAATCTTTGACAAAGGGGCTAAAAATATATGATGGACAAAACAGTCTTTTTAGTAAATGGTGCTGAGAAAACTAGTTATCCACTTGCAGAAGAATGAGCTTAGTCCCATCTCTTCTGTCCTATATTAAATAAAACTAAAATGAATCAATAATTTAGACTTAAAAACAAACACCAAAACTGTTGGAAGAAAAAAATAGAATACTTGAAGGAAGATATAGTCATAGGCAATGATTTACTGAAGAGAACTCCAATGGTATAGAAATAATATCAAGAACCAATAAATGATATTTTACTAAATTAGAAGACTACCATATAGCAAAAGAAACAAACCACAGAGTGAAAATAAAACTACAGAAGGGAAACTTTTTTCTGTCATCTCCTCTTCTGATAGAGCACTAATATCTAGAATGAATAACTCAAAATTTAACTCCATCAAAACCAAAAATTTGTTCAAAACATAAGCAAATAAACTAACCACTTCTCAAAGAAGGTATATAAAAGATTATAAATACATAAAAACATGTACATCATCTATAGTGATGAAGGAAATACAAATTAAAGCAACTTTCAGAATGGTTTTCTTAACAAATAAGTGAACATCCCCAATCCTGGCTAGATGTGGGGAGACAGGAGGACCCATTACTTACATTGTTGGTGGAAATGTAAAGCAGTGCAATGACTATGGCAATCAGTATGAAAATTCCTCAGAAAACTAAAAATTCAAATTTCATTTGACCCACTACACCTCTCTTTGTTATATTTCTGAAAAAAAATTTAATAATTATACTACAGTAATACATGCACATACATATTTATAGCAATGCAATGCGCAAAAGCTAACCTCCAGAAAAAGCCTAAATGGTAATCAATAGATAAATGGATAAAAAAAAATGGCATATATATGAAATAAAATGTTACATAGCCATAATGGTTGAATTTGAGACATTCATGCAACATGAGTGTATCTAAAGACCTTAATGTTAAGTGAAACAAGTCAGACACAGCAAGTTAAATATCACATGGTTTTTCTCATATGAGAAATTCAACTATAAATAAAAGAATAAAATCAAATAAGACTTTTGGAGTACTTGAAGTAGAACAGGAGAAATGGAGAAAGCTGTGAGGGTGTAAAGGTAGCTAAAATGATTAAGGTACATGAAAAAATGTAAATTGTATGTGTGGCAAACATCTATCAATAATAGCAATATTAAAAAAATGTCTGTGACATACTCTTACTCAGCTCTACATGTAGGCATGATAATCACTTAAGTGTTAGTATTACAAAGTTCATTAACCCTAAATTTACCTAATTTGATTATCACCCTTTAAGATGGAGGGCTTCAAAATAAGAGAAACTATTTTCAGAGGTCGAGGGATATTGTTTCATTCTTTTCCAAGTTCAGCAAAAGCAGAGCTTTGCAGACTACTCCATGAGTTCAACTCTGCCAAGCAAAATCAATTATCTCATAGGAACAGAATTGTTTCTTAGTAGTAAGGATTCTTTCAGACCTTCAAAACCAGAACTGAGGTGATTGATGAGACCCTGACCCACCTCAACTAATGCATAAAATTTGGCCTTGTGCTTTAGTGAGTGAGCCAGTCTGTGATGCCCCCCCCCATCAGAGTACACTTCCTACAATTGTTAGGTCTAGAGATTTTTTCTTATTTTTCCTAAGGTTCCAATCAGCCTAATGCATGTGAGTTCTGAAATCTTTGACAGAAGTCAAGAACCTATTTGGTGGGCTGAGTTGTGTCTCCATCTCTCTTCAGAGGATCTTCTTGATCCCCTCTTGTGACAGATCTAATCTAATCATGAGTACTTGAGAGCAGAAAAGTTTCCCAGCTAGAGTCAGAGACTTACTGCATGAATCAGAAAGATGTGAAGTAGAAGAGAAACTCCATGCTATGGCTAAAGGGAAACATATGAAAATTATGAGAAAGAATGCGATGGGTAAACACTGGGTACAGGCTGACACCCAGCAGTGAAGCAGGGCTTCCAGTTCCAAATTGCAAAGGACTGAATTCACCCAATAACATGAATGAGTTGGGAAGTGTACACTTTTAGTTGCAAATATTAAAAGATATAGCTTTTCACACCTTGGTTTTAACCAAGAGAGCAAAAGTTCCCCTAACTTTCTAGCCTAAAAAAATTGGGAAATAAACATTTTGTCTATTTGAATCTAAATGTGTGGTGACTTATTATGACAGCAGATGCTGAAGGACCCACACATCTGTCATTCATTTGACCACTTGTGTAGAAATCCTCACTTGACCACTTGTGTAGAAGCTATCTTGGGTTGTTTTATACCACATTTCCCTGAAAATAAGACCAGGTCTTATATTAAATTTTTCTCCAAAAGATGTAATAGGATTTATTTTCCAGATTTTTCTTATGTTTTCATATACAAAAACCTATATTTGTGCCAGGCATGGGGGAGCACACCTGCAATCCCAGCACTCAAGAGGCCGAGGCAAGAAAATCATTGCAATTTCAAGACCAGCCTGGCCTACAAAGTGAGCTCAAGGCCAGCCTGAACAACATAGCGAGACCTTGTCTCAAAAAGCCAAAAAAAAAAAATCTATATTTGTTCAAATACAGTCTTGTCATCTTCTTCCAGAACACTATCATGGTTCTCAAAACCCCAAATTCCGGCCTGAATGTCTTGAAGCTCCGTTTCTATAGCGTCATTGCCCCAGTGTCTCATGTTCAGCAGTAGAGCTTTCTTTCAACGGGCACATCTTGTCCATGTAGCCTGCTCATAGTCCATTGGCAACACAGCTGTCAGTGACTTCATGGTGTGAGTTCTTCACCCAAGATATACCCCTTGTGAGCTGGGCTTCACAGTTTCCATTAAATCCTGTTAACTGAAGACAGGACACAGGAATGGCAACAAAAATGATGGCAGTGAAGAACCATTATGGTTCACCCAAAGGTGACAAAAAACTGCAGGCACCAAAATTCAGAAAATGTTTATTTCACAAGAGTTAAGTATGTTTATTACAACACACAATGATTGAATCCTTAGGATTCATATTAGACATAACCACACGCATGTCCAGTTGTGCATATATGCATTATTCATAGCTTAAAACAGACCAATACGCCAGACCATCAGTGAGTTAAGAGTGAGGCAGAGGGTAGTCATAAATCACCAGCAGTCCTTGTTTGCAGATGACAGACTTCACTCTAGGTTCACTCCAGATTGATACTAGTGAAAATGCAGAAAGATAGCTGTGGCAGTTTTATAATATGGCCGCAAAATCTTTTCATGGCTGTGATGTGTACTACATGTTTTACTTATAGATTTTTAACATGAGAAAAAAGGCACACAAACGCAGATTGTATTTTGATGATCAAGGCTGCATACTACATGACAAAATCAAGATATGAAAAATTTATAAAGTAAATGTACCAGCACTGAACAAGGTACTTGAAATTTAATCCAGGCTGCATATGCATAAAATGACCTGACCAAAGGCTCATGTAAAATAAATTATGTACTAGAATACCAAAATGCCAACCATTTTGACTATAAACTGCCTTATTCTCACAGTGATTATTTCGAGAGAACTTCTATATAATAAGAACTGGCATTAAAATAAAAGATTGCAAGAAATAGAATACAGTTAAAATATATATTTGTGATGCAACTCTGCATAAAATATGCAGCGTAAATATTACTACTTAAAATTTTAAAAATCAAATATCACTCTGAATAAAGGTTAAAACCTCATTAAGATAAATGATCATCATTTTATATCATTGGCATAAACCTGATAAGGTTTTATTGGGGGGAAACGATATCTACCAAAGTTGCCCATTTAAAATTTCTTCAGACACATTCATAAGGTTGAAAATTGCTGCATATACTATAAATATGCTTCCTACTATTCAAGAAGAGGATAAAATAATTACATAAGTAAAGTGCTTCTCAAAATAAGGCCCGAAGGCCAAAAAGAATTTTAATGTGGGCTCAGTAGTAAACATTTCAAACAAACATCCTATGTGATTATTCTACATTCTGAATGCCCAGCAGCAAAGAACAACACCTAAAATCAAGGTTAAAAACACCTTTCTGACATGTCAGAATTCTCTATAAGTTTATGTTGTAAATATTGCTTTTTGTTTTTAAACAAGTTTAAGTCATTACCAGAAACACATATACATTGCAAATGAACATGTGAATCTGTATAAACATTTTCCTTCCATGTCTTCATTGCTTTCAAATTTAGTTATTTGAAGGAAAGATTATATATGACTCCAAGCTTTGGAAAAGTTATATTTCTGATGAACTGGGACATCCAAATAAAGACAAAAAGGTAATTTATTAAATGAATACAAACTTTAAGTCATCCTAAATTTAAAGCTGGATAGCCTACCTAGAATTAAACTTTACTAAGATTGTGCCATTGTAACTATTTAGATGATGATGGTTATTTTCAAGTCCTTTGCATAGAAATGGCACTAAAATAAGTTCTAACACACATGAAGTACATAGTGCAATTCATTTCAGGAGCAGAGTTCTTCAAACTAGTTTTATTAAAATTAGTTCTTAGCAATTTATTATTTAAAGAGTTGCCAGATACAGAATTCCTGGTTTAGTACCATTTCTATGTACTTTAGGATGTTCTGATACACAAGGTACCTTAGAATGTTTTGGTCCACAAGATGATGTATGAATTAAATGTTTAGAATCTTTATTAAGCTCAGAAAGCATAAAGCCATCTTCTAATTCCAACAGAGGTGATGTAGTATATGGGTCTCTTCTCAGCTACACAATTTGTAGTGAGAAGATATGTATCAAATAAGCAAGTGTCTAGAACTTCATTACCCTCAGAAGAAAAAGTCTCAAGACATGTTGTCATCTTATCCCTTCCCATACCCTGGCCTGTCGTGTGGAGATACTTGGGAAGAAGGGACTGTAGAAGGGTTGGCCATCCAAGAAAATTGGCATGAAGGGCTTGATGGGTGAGGGCGGCCTGACTGCCTGCACTAACCACACTGGTCGGAGTCAGGCATCACTCCCTGCCGAGTAATTCCCAGGCACGGCTGGGCCCAGCTGGTTGTACAGTAGGCTTCTCAGTGTCTCTTGGAGGCTGAACACTGTGACTTTGGTCTCAACTCCTGGACACCTTTGTCTAACTAACTTTACCACTGCTGGCTCTGGGGAGACCTGCCCAAGAGCTGCTGGACATCTCTGGGCCTGGTGAGACTTACCCATGAATCTTCTGAGTTTCAGTTTCATTGGTGTCTGAGCTTAGGGAGATTTCTGATGGGTACCTTGATTTTGGTAGGTCACTGGTGATTGGTTTTGCGGAGACTTCTTCTGGGCTATCTGTGACAGTTGGATGTCTTTTGTATTGTGGCTGTGGTGTCTGGATGGTGTCAAACGTCTTCTCAGTCTTTCACACATACCTTCTCTGCCTGGGTTCCTGGGGTTGTGGCCTCGGGATGTGGAGAAACAGCTCAGCATGTTCACTGCGGACTGTCTCCAGGCAAACGAGCGGGGGAGGCGGCTGGTGTTGGATGATGATATCTTCACAAGGGTCCCACGTTCTGTTTGGGCATGTTGCCAGGAAGTGAGGTCATGCCTTGGGATCCAATAACGGATAAGAAAGGCTATGGCTCAACTTTTTCTTCATACTAAGTAAATCAGTGACTATATAATTTCTACCTAAGTATGAATCTATTTATCTATGTATCAACTGTCTACTAGTATTTTACTTTTGCATTATTGATGTTTGTACCCTGCATCTGCACAATGAACTACAGGTATATCATCAGACATTCTTGTTAGATACATACTAAGGGTCTCCCTAAGTCACAAAATTGGTCAGATTGGACTCTGTCTTGTGCTATTCTTACCTCAGTTTCCCAGAGTGCTGGGATTATATTCATACACCATCTGCCTCACTCAGCGTGCTATATAGTAACAGAAGAACTGGGAAAACAGCCAGCACTCAGCCATTGGTGACATCTTCACTTTTAAAGCAGTGTGTGTACATTGACACTTCTCCCAGTGCTAGGAGGCTTTTTCCATGTAAAGAAGGCGTTTTCTCTGAAACGTAGTGCTAGGGATTTGAAACTTACAAAGTCATGAAATTTTAGGATGCTTTTCTTTCATATAATCATTTCTATTTTATTAGGTAGTACTGAGACTTGCTAGAAACTTCCACAATAATTTTCCTTAAGAGATAAAAATGTTTGTTTCTAAATATAACATCTGGAAGTGGGGGTGGTAGCTCCATAGCAGGTTGTAGCTTGGAGGCGCACACATGTGATTAATTATTCAGCTTTAGCTAACGAATTTAATACCAAGGTGTAGTATTCAGAGTAGTCACATACTGTGTCCCCGAAAAGAATGAGTAACTAGAATGACCTAACTGGAACCACTCCCAGCTCCTCATCACTATGGTGATGACTAGGGTCAAACGGAAGATTATACCTCAGTATTCTCTTTCTCCATGGCTACTCTGTAGTGGCACATAATGCAGGGACAGGCTGTTGGGGTTGTCAATTATTTTCTGGTTGGTTTTATTTTCTGGAAAACATGGAATGGGGCAAGACAGCACGTGGTGACATGGCAGATAGTCTTTGTAATCACCCCAGTGGTGATAATGAGTGGGTACTTACAGCATTTCAAACTTTCCTCATAGCCACTTGGAATCACTTCCTGTCTTTCTATTCCAGTCTGTCTCAACTGGGAAGTCTGCACTGTCTAGATGTAAGGAAGCTGTAGCCATTCAGGATGCAGTGTTTTTGTTTTTCAAAGAGCTTATTCACTCAGTATAACTACTGATGGGAGAGAACAGACCCAGAGCGACCCACCACTCACGCAACAGGAGTAGACCATGCAGAAGGAACAGCACCTCCCAACATGAGAGCTTGCTCTTCGTGAAGCAGTGGGGAACCACCTCCCCAAAAGATCACACAAGGGCACTGAAACCACGAGCTTTACTGTTAATGACACATCTGGGTTAAAAGCACAGAGCTCATAGATTGTGAGATTTTAACAATAGTGTGTTAGTAAATGTTTAATAAGCAACATATATGTGCATAGATTATACATGTGTATTACAAATTTTGCTGATGTTAAGGTCACATAGCACACAACTTACAAAGAATAATAACATAGTGCTCTTTGTGATGAACTCTCACAGAATACTTTTTATAATCTTAAATCCATAGTTGACCTATGTTTGCAATTGACAAACTCATATAGTTCCAACACAAACACTGGGTGGTACGTTCCCCTCGGTTAAATAGTAAGAGAAAAGTGCAAATATCTGAAGACATATGTCAGCACATTCCTTGTTCATCAGGGATGTGGTCAGCTTTTTTGCTGTATGTAATAATAATGGTTTTGGATAGGAGGAGAACATTTTCATTTTGTGGGCAATTCACAATGTGACGGTTGCAGACAGGACATATTTTTAAGTTAAGCACATTTCTAACATTATTCTTCTTCATTTTCTTAAGACTGTAGTCAATCAGTGAAACTATAAGTCGAGTCATGGTGGGCAGATTTTTATTTCTGTGGCATGAGACTTCTACCAGGCCTGGGAAAATGGCTCAGTAGTATAGCACTTGCCTCACATATGTGAGACCCTGGGTTCCATCCCCAGCAACACAAGCAAACCATGGTCTTTTTAAGCTACCAATGTGAAATGACCAAATATGAAATGGAAAGAGATGATCAGCAGCACATTGTAGAGCATTCATTCCATAGAGGAATAAAATAGAGAAGAATAACCTTGAGAATACAGGTAATAATAAAAACACAAGCCACGTGGGGTGGTGCATCCCTGAAATGCCAGCACTCTGGGAAGCTGCGACAGGAGAATTTTAAATTCAAGCCTAACCTCCATAACTTAGTAACATATTGTCTTAAAAAAAAAAAAAGAGGCTAGCAATGTATCTCAGTAGAAGGGTGGTCCTTTGGGGCAGGGAGTTGGGGAAAAGTCTCTGCCATGTCTCTGGTCACCAATCATTTGAGTCACCCCAGCCATTCAGTACTCACAAGCATCCTTACCATGTCATATTCTAATTTTGACCACATAATCTCTGAAAGTGATAAAATGACTCTGGTTTTATGCCACTTAGTTTGGAGTATTTTGTCACCAGCAATGGAAAGGTCCTTATAGAAGCAAGGGCTACACTGCAGCAGGGCCTGGGCACTGTAGAGCAGGGACCACATCCAGCAAAGAGTGGCTCTTTTAAAACTTTGACCCCATTTATTATGTTTGCAACACTTTCATTTATTCAACAGCTAGCAAATACAGTATCCAGTGAGTGCTAGTGTGTGACAGGTACTGTTCAGTGTTGAATAAAAATCTCTGTCCTTGAGTTTTTATCATTTAGTGGAGAAAACAGACAATAGGCAACACAAATCAACCTTGTTAGATAGGGCCTGAGGAGAAGAAGAAAAGAAACCAAGAAGAGGACATGCAGAATCAGAGGTGAGGCTGGACCTTTAGAAACAATGGCCAGGAAAGGCCACCTGGAGAAGGTGATTTGAATAAATTCCTGCTTTGGAAAGGCCCAGATTGGGCCTCACCAGGCCCCACCTGGCTGTCCCCTTCTCAGCACCTACCACTTGCCAGCTGCTCATGCCCAGTCATCTACAGAGGCCTCAGGACAATCTTAGGATTGAGGAGCTTGGGTCTCTCTACAACATCGTGCAGCAGCCTGCTCGGTGGGAATGACCTCTCTAAAAGAGCTAACAGAAGTACAAAACCAAAAAGAGGATTGATCAGACCTTTCGACCTATGCTCTTCTTGTATTGTATGGAAATGATACAACGTGGAAGGTAAACCATTTGGACAAAGATATGATAATGATAGCAGTGTTACTCCTAATAGTTAAATGAAAACTGAAATTTTAATTGTTAAACAATTAGATGTAAAGTTATAATAGTGCTTAATTTTTAGCTATTATTACATGACAAGCATTGGGCTAAGAACTTTAATGAATACTCTCACTTAATCCTCACAAGGGTCATATGAGTTAGCACTGTATCATCCCCATTTATTAAAATAAAATAAAATAAAACAAAACAAACAAACAAAAACCTTTGTTCAAAGCTATACTTGAGGAGGTAGAGACTGATCACTATTTTATCACCTTTATTTAGTTTCAGTTAAATGATTTTGGTTAAATTTCTTTTAACTTCTCTACACCTCATATCAAAAATAAAATGAGATACAGAACAATATTGTAGGATTCACAAAGATTAAGTACAAATTGTGTGAAAGCAATGAAGTGAACTGTAAAGAGCACCCAAATGAAAAGTATTTACAGCCACCCACGTGATAACTCTGACTCGTGAGTGTGTGGTGAGCCCCGTTCTATCCTATTCTGCATGCCAGTTTGAATCACTGAAATTTTAGATTTTATGCAACAGGGAATTAACACAGCTTTTAAAGTGTGTTATGAGGCGATCTATGTTTTACTGTTGTCTTGCAATCCAACAATACAAGATTGTCTCAGGGTTATAAAATTGGAACTTTATCTAATTCCAGATCTTCAAGTTTTATAAGAAGTCTCATAAAATGTCTAGTGTGACTGATTCAGAGAGCAGAGAGACCTCAGGGAGGGACAGCCTGGGCAGCATTGAAGCAGCAGTGTCCCTAACCCACCAACTTGCTGCAGAAGAGGTGGGGTCCACACCCTGAACAGCTGTGGCCAGCAGTATGGAACCTTGGCAAGAGAAAAGCAGAAACCTCAGAACACACAGAGGCAGGGCATTGGGAAGGCAGTCCGAGATGATTCTTCCATTGCTCTGTTGTTGGGAGGCCATGAGGAGGGCTATCACTCTCGCTTGAGAGCCCAGAGTCATCAATATCAGGCAGTTAGGCAGCTGGTTCCACCAAATAGCAGCGGGTACAGTGCCAGGTTCTCATTCTGGTGAACTCAGCTGAATAACAAAAGACAGAAGGTCCAAACAACACAGTCATCACCTGAACCTGGCAGGAAATCAGGATCTTCTTGCTCTAGAGGAAAATCATAGAACTGGCCCTTCAAGCACCTCTTACTCACCCTTCAGTCCAGAAAAATCCAAGGAATGAAAAAGTGACCACCATAAAACTTCCTACATTCTAGTTATGTTGGTCACTTTCCTTCACCATAATAAACATGGTAAAATGATAAGGTTTCTTGTGAATCTCAGTTCTGGGGGTTCTAATCTCTGACTAGTTGCCTCCACTGCTCTGGAATTGTACCAAGAGAGTACATCATGGTACGTGGTGAAGTCAAACAGCTCAACTCGTGTCCAAGAAGTAAAAGGAAGAAGAAGGGACTGGAGATTCACAGTTCCCTTCCAGGTACCTTCAGTGACCTGGAGATCTCCCACAAGGTCCCACCCCTTAAAGGTTCCCCCAGCTCCCAGTAGCACTATCCTGGGGACGAGGTCATAACACATTGACCTGTGAGGAACTGTCAAGGTCCAAATTATAGCACTAGCCGTATAGGTTTCCCATAGGTTTTGAGTTTGTTTTGTTGTTTTGTATAGAGTCTCTTCTGCCGTTCTTTTCCCTTCCCTTAGCTCAGGAAGGCAGGTGATGGAACCCTCATTACAACGCTTAGAGGTATGAAAATCTCAATATTATAAGTGAGAGAACTGAAGTTGAGAATAGCTAAATAACACTCTCAGTTTCACCCCTTGGATAAGTTGTTGAGCTAGATTTAAACTTGTTTCATTTAGCTCCAGACCCTACCCATCAACTCACACCTAGGCCTCCTAATCAATGAGGCAGCGAAAGCAGTCCATGCAACTGTTACAGACAGTTGAGTTAGTTAGAAATATTATAGGCAGGCAGACAGGAGTGGGCCCTCAAAAGAGCCAGTGCAGAAGTTCCGATACCTTGCAAATTTGGAAGAGGCAAATACCTTCTGCTTTGTGTCAGATTTCAAGATAAGAGGCAAAGCAAATGCACCCACATCCTAAAAATTGACAGTCTAAATAATTCTCTATCACCCTGAGGAGTCAGGAGTCACTACATCAAGCCTCTACAGGAAGAATTGTTGCTCTTAAGCATGCTGGCTTACTATGTAACTTACTTCCCCATTTGTTCCTGATTTCATCAATATCATCTGAGCAATTAATCTTATGGGTTAAACATAGTTCTATCCGCCTTATGTTCATCTTGAGAGTTTCCAGATTTTCTTCACCTTGGACCTGTCTCATTTCATGGTTTTACTCTATAAAGTCCATAGAAAAGACAGAGTCTTTGGCAACCCACTCAGGACACCTTCTGTTTCTCTCAATAAATATATTCTGCTCTTAACCTCCGTTGTTCCTAAAATTCATTCTTCAATTTTAGAGAACATGAACTTGTACCAGATATCTAGTGGGCTGGATATTTCATTTCCCTATATCATTTGGAGGTCTGCCACCAACATCACTGGATGGAGGTGAGAGTTTGCCTTTGTTTGTAGACTCTGGACTGGGACTCATTTATGTAACAAATTCTTATGCCTCAGATTTTGTTTTGTCTTTCTGCATCATTTATAATTGCTTTGTCTCTTATATAGTTTTGTTAAAATAATGGTAAATCTAAGTTAAAATGTGAAAATTATAAGGTTATGATATTTCTTTAATGTGGTATTTTAATTATTTACTGCATTGAAATTAGTTTCAAAATTTACTGGGCCTCCTTGCTTGGCTGTATTTAGACAATAGCACTAGAGAGAATAATATTAGAACACCCCCAGAAGACTTTAAATAAAAACTTCTATAAAGTGGGCCTTCTAAATAACTCTAGCTCAGACTTAGAAAATTCACACACTTACAATAAAACATGGGACTCCTTCCACCATTTAAAAGGTGTTATGCTGGTGGCTCTTAAAACTTGGAGGCAGGGTTTTAGTGAGACAGACTGGCTCTGATCCTCCTCTACATGTTAGAGGTAATGTCAAGCCTGATCTGCTTCAGTTTCCTTTCTCTGGCTTTACTTCTAATTACTTCCCCCCCTTTGAGCTTTCCTTATAGAGATATGGAAAATCAGAAAGAACTCCACACTGTTCCAACCTTTTCATTCTAAATTAAGCCCATTGAAAATAAGCATTTGCTAACATTGAAGACAGGAAAGTCATCTTAGATGAGGGACACATACCCTGTCTCTGGGTCAAATGAGACATTGAATTTTGTCCATCCAGGAGAACACACATAAAATCCATGTCCCAGCTTAGTGTTCTGGCAAAGTCACCCCTGGAGGTTGATCCTGAGACACATTGGAAAGAATTGATTTTTGGGTGAAACTATACAGAGTTATTTCCAAAAGTAGTGCATGTATGGGACCTAAACACATTTAGACTAAGGAAGCTCTCCAACCTTTCAAGTTGTAGACTTTAAAAACTTTCTTGTAAATTCATAGAGCACTAGGAAATGATATTATTCAGGCTTTTAACTATCCCTTATAGAACTGACACACAGTTATTATCTTGCCAGCTAATTAATCACTCCTATAGCATTTACCACTCTTAAAAGGAGAGGACAGGTTTCCCCAGCATCTGTTTGGTGAATCCCCATTGAAGCCAGTGGCCAATAGAGTCAATGGAATGTTGATCATATAGAGAACTGGATTCCTCCTGGAGACTGATCTCTGATTGCATGAGTCAATACAAACTGAGAAAAACTGAGGAGTCATAATCAGGACACCCAAGGTTTTCTCAGTAGGAACTGGCTCCCCAACCACAGAAAATCTCCACTTATCTATCATACTTATTTCTCTGCTAGTATATTAGGAACTCTAAGCTTTGCAGTGGATTTTCAGATCACTCTGACTTCCTCTCCCTTCAGAGATTAAACTGAAGTAGCTTGCAACAATTACTTATATTTCATAGCAGCCAGTAGGGGAATGATTTACCTATGTTAATTAAGAGTAAGTAGGCTTTCCTTTTTCTGTGTGTCTAGAAGATTATGTGCCTTTGCTAATATATAAAATGTGATTTCTAGATGAAACTTTATAAATATAACATGTGAGATTCAAAGACATAGAAATTTAAATAAAGCATAGCCATGTCCCTCTGCTAGCAAAGATTGTCTAGGTAATTAGAGAACACAAATTCCTTGGAGACTTTGCCTGAGGGCCCAGGGCAGAGTTCCTCAAGTTCATTTGTTGTGTTTATCTATTTCTGAGATAATCCCCTTCACAGACCAGACAAAAAAGCTGCAACTCACTTTTTACAATAAATGAAAACCAATAGTTTATTATAAAGTTATGCTTCATTCTTTCAGCATTCCTGTCACAACTAGGCTTATGGAAACACCGTTCAGGAACTACCTGGAAGATAAGATTGTGTGTCAGTCCAAGGGTGGATAGGCTGGGCAAATTTATCTTCTACTCTCTACAGAGGGCATCTGCCTGCCCTAGAGTGCAATTAACCCAATGGATGCCTTGAGGACATTTATCAAGTAGAAATAAGAAAGGGACACCTCAATAATCTCTTTTTTTGCAGTTAGATAGCTCAATATTGAAGTCTTTTTCATGACAGGTCTAGAGACATAGCTCAGCAAAAGCTCATGAATTCAATTCCTGGCACAGAAAGGTTTCATATATGCTGTTTTTTATCTTTCAGAGATGGGTAACTCAATGCCAAATCTCCTTACTCCTTTGGAATGCAGTCTTAAGCACTGGAAGATGTTCAATCCTTCCATGTTGAAAAAAGCCATTTGTTGTTTCTCTACACATGTGAATGGTCTTCATATGCCCAGAGGCAAAATGCTAGCTAATTATGATGCTCTTTTAAAACTAAAATCATATTGTAAGAAAGGGGGGAAATGGATAGAATTGTTTTATGTTGAAACTTCTTTACATTAAGAGATAATTCTTATTTATGTTCCAGGTATAATTATAACTGTGACAAGACTCATAGGTCTCTTTCTCTCAATGACTTAAAAGAAATTAAGCTAGCACTAGGAAAATTTTCAGATGACCCTGACAAGTACACTGATGTCTTTAGATGACTTCCTCAGACCTATGAACTAAGCTGGAAAGATGCAATGTTACTCTTAAATCAACCATTGACTTCTAGTGAGAGACAAGTGGCATTACAAGCTGTTATTGTCAGTAGATATGAGCATCATAGTGTTAATTTTAAAAGACCAGAAGACAGATGCCAGGAGAACCACCAATTCCCGCTGGTGCACACGCAGTTCTCACCCAAGACCACAGCCTACTGCTGGACATTGGTACAAGTCTCTTTGTCCTTCTCAACTCCGGTCTTCCTTCCAGGCATTGTGCTCAATAAAGTCACCAAAATACATGTTACTTAAGATGTAGCTGTAACTTTTTCTTCACCTATTCCTTTTGGTTATGCATCAAAGCCCAACTTCGATCCTAGAAAGACTGTATACTGTCTAAATGCTGGTATATCTCCAAGTTTCCAACTAATCAAAATGATACTGAGATTGGTTTTACAAATACAGTTCATATTGTTGTTCATATATAAAGACTTTTTTTGTCAAAATGATGTGATAATAGAGTTCTCCTACACTATCAAAAATTTAGACATAATAATTATAACTACATCTAGAGAGATTTATGAAAAAATGTCAGACTCCATCAGTAAAATGACCTAATAGCCAATGGGTTACAATTGCTATAACTTAGAATCAGTTTCTAAACTTACCTCTGAATACTAATGCTAATGCCTTGATTAGATACACCTTTGTATACAAATTTTGAATATATACGCTTTGATTAAAATTTGTTTTTGCTTAGAATATGCCAAAGCACAAGGCATCATACAGTTGAAACCAATAGAAAACATGCTAGATTCCTTTTAAATTCCTTATACTGGGATCCACCAGATCTGGTCCAGAGAAAAGGTTATATGATGCATATTGAGGC
This sequence comes from Dolichotis patagonum, assembly GCA_004027295.1. Taxonomy (NCBI): domain Eukaryota; kingdom Metazoa; phylum Chordata; class Mammalia; order Rodentia; family Caviidae; genus Dolichotis; species Dolichotis patagonum. The sequence goes on from PVJX010000815.1 coordinate 83,340, forward strand.
CTTAACTAATTATACTCAGGAGGCCTTGCATGACACCACAGCTGGACTCTCTTTCCTAAATGCAAAAAAATAAAATTAGTAAAACAGATAACCCCCCAAAATTGAATGGCATCAAACTTTCTAATAGCAACACAGGATGTACTTACACAATTGTAAAAACTAAATGTATATATATTCTTGATCCTTCTGCAAAGATCTCAATAACTGTTCAAGATATTAGAAGATAAATCAATGAAATGTCAGACTCTAAAATTCTCTGGACTTTATCCTTATAGCAATTAATTCCAGCTCCTCTTGGTAAAAATCTTTGTTAATTATACTCAACTTATCCTAATAATTCTATTATTTGGTCCATGCATACTTAATGCTTTCTTTGGCCTTTGTCTCCTCTAGACTTAAAGCTGTATACCTATCCAAGATAAAAATGCCTGGTATTTAAGGGCCATTAGACAAAACTTCTGCAGAGTATTCCTGACTTCCGTTCAACAAGTATGACCCCCCGTTTCAGCCCTAAGAAGCCAGATCGATCATTGCCCTTTATACCTTTATGGCTGTTCAGGTTACTTCTTCAGAGAGGGGACTGTTATAGGCAGCTAAGTCAGTTAGAAATATTATAGGCAGTAAGATAGGGCTGGGCTCTCAAAGGAGCCAGTGCAGATGTTCAGATACCTTGCAGTCTTGGAGGAGACAGACACCTCCTAGTGTGGACCAGCATGCCCGCTTGCTATGTGACTCACTTCATTTGTCCCTGATTTGATCAACTTCACCTGAGCAATTAATCTTACTCATTGGCCGTAGTTCTGTCTCACCTTATGCTTACCTTGCAAGTTCCCAGGTTTTTCCCACCTTGTACCCATCTCACCTCAAGGTTTGACTCTATAAAAAAGTCCCTAAAAAAGACAAACCACTCAGGACCCCTTCTGTCTCTCTCAGACAGAAGCTTTCTTTCTCTAAATAAATACATTCTGCTTTTAACATCCACTCTTCCTAAAATTCATTCTTCAATGTTAGAGTCATGAACTCATCTTGGTCATATAGAATGTTGGGAGTTTCATTCCCCTATATCATCATCACCCTTCAAGAATACCAGAATAAGAGATTTACAAGGACATTCAGTTACACACAGAAGTCTCCTATCTCCTAAATTGCTATGGATTCCAGCAGAGCCTCCTAAGACAGTGATGCCCCAAGCCAGAATAATCACTTTATGGAAACAAAACTGCAGCTCATATCATGAGTATTTCTCCAGAGCTATGAAATAAGGACTAAAATAATGATGAACCAGACCTTGGCCCAGCTCAGCACCCTGTAAATATCAACTCTGTTCTTGTGAATGGATACATCTGAGAACCTTTCTGGACTATGTGCATTTCAGTTTTTCAAAGTGAAGGTGTTTTCTATTCCTCTTACTTTATTAGTGACTGGTTCAACATTTGTCAGAGCTATGTTCGTGTTCTCCTTTTACCCTTGCTTTTTTTTAGGAGGGGAGACTGAGAATGGAATCACAGGCATTCATACAAAGTTTCATCTCTGTCATTTATGTTAATAATTTATTTATGTTTATAATTTATTTATGTTTATAATTTATGTGTTTGCTAAGTTGCTAAATTGCCCAAGTTGGGCTCAGTCATGTGATCTCTCCTGCCTCAGTTTTAAAGTGCTGGGATTACAGTTGTGTGCTACCTATCCAAGTTTTTTTCCCCTTCTTTTCCTTCTTTATTTGTTTGTTTGTTGTGAACTAACAAAGGAGATCTTGAGCTCAGCATGTAGCCTTAGGTGTCCTCAGATTCACTAACCTGCTGCCTCACCTTCTCAATTACTCAAATTATAGGCATGTGTCACTGCTCCTGGCTTATTTTTAATGAAAGCTTTGAGACTTGAATATCTCAGCTTTAATTTTCACTATAATTGAAGTAAAGACCGGCACTAAGTGGCAACAATGGCCTGTATTTGGGGTGCCAGTGAAGTGCTAAAATGTTGGTCAGATTCTAGATGTCTTCAAGGGAGAACCAGGATAATCAGTGACAGAATAATAAAGAGAACAAAACAATTCATGGTATGTTTTGGCGGACAAGACAAATTTTTTTTCTTCTTAAAGGAAAATATCAATATTTTTAGTAGGCTATTTATGACCTAGGTCCTTCTAATCTTATTCATCACATATCATAGCATCATATTTTTCAGAGTATGTAGTAGAAGGTCATCAGCAAAGGCTGAATAAATGAGGTAAAAGTAATTAATAGCTATAGGTTGTATTAGAGAAAACTTTTGTAGATGATGACATACAAATAAACATAATAATATATAATACAAGGAGGGAAAGAAAATCTTGCTATAATAGTATATTTTATATTATTTGTGACAAGTCATACATATTTCAAAAAATGAAACAAAAAAACCTTTCTGTAACACAGCATAGTTCAAATTCTGCCTGAAGCAGGCTACCAGAAATAATGATGACAATATTCAATCTAATAATACAAAATCAATAGATGTCATTGAGCTACCATCTGAAGCAAATTTAGGGTGCCATATTTTGATTATTAATTAAATCAACACTTGTTCAAATTAAAACTAAAGTTTGTCTTTTGGTTGCAGAATTATTTATATTCTTTCCTTGTAAAATGCTGATTGAAGTTAAAATAAAGATATCAGCAAATAATTTCATCATCTGTATTTTTAAATAAGGTTTGACGTTCTAAAAAGAAAACTCTATCTTTATAAATTCCATAAATAAAGCCTTTACAAATGGTTTCTTAACTCTTATTGATCATGACCTTGGCATTAAAATTCTAATTATAATAAAAACTGCCCCATGTCCCTTGTGTACTAGAAAATCATTACCTGAGATTAATCAGTTTTTCAAACATATAGTTTCTAATTATCATGTAGTTATTAAGATGGTATACAATTTAAATATATATTGCTAATTTTGAATATTTTGTTAGCCAAATTACAGCATTAATATGAAAGCAAATACATATTATATATCATATATTCTAACTACCAAAAAAGATAACCAAACACCATTTACTATTTTGTCAAATATTACATTTCAAGAATGAATAATGTTTTTATAAATAATAATAACATTAACTTTCCTGAGTGCTTAGTACAAGCCCAGTAATTGTTCCAAATATTCTATTTTCTTTCAACACAGTATGAACTAGCATTTATCATGTACAAACATTATTACAAGTGCCTTACAATCATTAACTGCCTCACCCTTATAGTCATATGGAGAAAACCTATTACTTTATCTCTATAAAAATGAAAGAAAAGAGGTAAGCAAGGTATTAAATTAATCCCAGTATGTCAGTTACATCGAGTTAACAAACACTTAGCTCATTAGTAAAGCACACTCCTGGGTGTATGTGGGTAGGTGTTGGAGGTATGGTATTAGGTACCATATGTGGTCACTGACCAACTACTCGCAGGCACTCTTCCCTTTTACCCTACTTCTTAGCTACTGTGGACTAAGTAACACTGCTCTACCAGCCCCTTTCACCTTGGTGTCTCTGCCTTAGAGCCAACCAAAACTAGATTAAATTCATTAGCAAATTAAACTTTCCATCCTTTACCATGTGAATGTCAGGTATTTTGTCTCAGTGACGGGAACACCGACTAATGCAAGAGGTGTCAGAACTGTGTATAATCCCACAGTATAGAAATTTTACACAATATTGCAAAGTAGTAGGAAGAATTCTAAAATAGACCTCAAGATTTCTGATCCTACGTATGAGTAAGATTTGTAAATATGATGGGATTTGTTCCCTGTAATCAGGTTATATTACCACAGCAAAGGTTGGAGGATTTCACAGACATAACTCAGTTTCCTAACCCAACTCATTTTTCTTTTCCTATTGATTGATTGATTGATTGTACTGGGCACGGAACCCAGGGCTTTCATACTGAGTTATAATCCCAGACTGACTTCATTATGTTTTACTTTAGGACAGAATCTTGCTAAATTTCCAAGCCTGAGCTCAAATTTTCAATTCTCTTGTATCAGTCTTCTGGAGTGCTGAGATTACAGATATGTTAGAAAGTCTTGCCCTAATCCAGTTTTCTTTAAATCCTGCAAATGTAAGTCTATCATGGTGGATCTGATCTAATAACACAAGCCCTTTAAAACAGAGGCCAGGTCTTGCCTGGCCTAAGCAGCAGAAGGGGTTACCTGTTAGGCTTAGTCAAACATAATGGGGTCTTACAGAAAAAGACTACACAGCAGAGAAATGTAGGTGGTTGCAAGGGACTAAATGTTACTATACTATTACCCACCAAAAAAGGAAATCTGTCGCTACCTGTCAACTTGAAAGAGAACCCTATGCTTCATATTTGCATCCCCGGGGTCAGCTTGTTCTCAGCCTAATTAGACACTTAGAAAGACAAACCAGACTACCCATGGTCTCTTGATCTATACTACTCTTAGATAATTAATAAATGTGGCAACAAGTGACTAATTTGTTAAATATCAATGAAAAAACACTGTGCTTTAACCAGGTCTTGAATTCGGGTTAATTATCATTTTTACATGCGGGGTACTTTCAGTCTGCCTGTATGCTAGTGGAAAGTAGGTTTGTTCTGAGACAGAATTGCATTCATCAAGAACCTGCCCTTAAATACATTCTCTTCACATTCTTCAGACCACTCTAGATGATAGACGAGACCAACAATGGTCTTTAATTCATCACCGATAAAGACAACATGGCAAATTGAGAATAGCAAAGCATATCAAATGGAAGAATCAACAGAATTTATGAGTCATTTAATCAAAATTAAAAGTGATGCACATGTGTCTGACATATCAGAAAACTCATATGAGTCATTTTCAACTTTGGGATGCTCTCTCTCTCTCTCTCTCTCTCTCTCTATATATATATATATATATCACCATTGTATATATATCACCATATGTATATAAAACACCATATGTATATACACGTATATATATATATATATATGTATAAGCTCTCCATTTATACAAGCACAATATACATACACATTGTTCACAGAATGTGCACAAATATCCCTAACAACATTTCTCTTGTTCTTTGCCTGTTGTATGGTCTATGGGCCAAGACAGCTTAGAACATACCAACTATAATTTTAACACAATTCTCTGAAATGTTGGACAGCTTTGGATAGTGTCAAATAGTTTTGTCTTGGCAAACTGCTTTTCACACTCTATTTTGTCCTATAACCGATTTTATTGTTCATAGGCATGAGAAGTTTGAGTGACACCACTTATAACTTATAACAGATATGCTTTTTAACAGCAATGTATTGTAAGTTTAGCAGTTTTGGCTTGCAGTTATCAGGATTCTACCTCTGGTAGCAGTCACCAATCTTGCTCTGCCCCCGTGGAACCTCCTGGTTTGAGCTAGAGAAATTTAGGCTCTGCTCTGTGACCTTTAAATCCACCTCATATTTAACTATACATTGCCTCTCATTTCTCTGCCATCATCATTTTCAAATACCATTTAAATATTTCAGTATTATTAGGTTTTATATGTTTATGTCTGCATTTCTCATTGCTATGTCTTCAAAAGCTGGCCACTAACAATTGTATTTTCCTTGGAAATGTGTTGAAAACAAAGTTCATTCTTTCTGCCTCCTGTCCCGTTTACACATTTCATAATTTCTTCTACCCCAGACAGATATTTTAATGTTCAGTACCTAACCCTAAATACTCAAGATATAGTTGTGTTCTGGTGAGAAACCTTGTTCCACTACTTACTCCGTTAGTTCTCATAAGAGTTTGAAGAGCTTTCTACCCCCATTTTTGACCTCTGACTGAGCAAGACTATAAAGATAAGAGCTGCATTTTTCTTTAAGATCTCTGGAGAGAGAAACACTTCACAGGGTACTTTATAACGCCCTCCAGCATCTTACAGATCTTACTCACGGGGAGCTGCTGAGTACAAAGCAAGGCTAAATTGAGACATCCTGGAAGTCTGTGTTTTGTTTTGTTTCTTTTGTTTTGTTTTTTTAAGCAGGGAGGGAAAGATACTACAAAGGGGATCCATTCTCATCTAAAACTCTTGCTGGTATCCCAATACTGTCTTACTAAAGATAAGATTCAAGGACACCTACAAACGGAAGATACTAAGAGTATCTTGACCATAAATAAGGAAACTCTGTTAAACACATTGAGATGTCATTTTTCTATACCTAAAATATGTGGTTTATTATTAAGGAATTTGTTAATAGATGAAAATTCTTTAATAACATTGTGTATAAAGTGTGCATTTTTTTAAACTTTATGGATATGTATTCTGAAAAAGATTGTCCTTTTAAAAGATAATATAGTAATTTTCAGCATTAAGACAAATGAAATGATCATATAGATTCTCTACCACCTCATAATGCAGAGTCATGATAACATTATTATATGAAGACTGATTAAATTTTATGATAGATATATCATTTCACTAAAATTTGTAAACTAAACTTCATGTCTTAGTTTAAAAAAAATTACTGATGGGTTTTCAAAGATGGTGGACCTAGAGGTAGCAGGATATGGAGCCTCTCTGAGAGAGACAGCTCAAATGCCAGAATAGAACACCCTGGAGAGACCCAAACAGGGTGAGATGGACTCTCTCAACCCAGAAAGAAACTGAAGGGAAAGAGACTACTCGAATACAAGGTCCCGGGGCTACCATTAGAGAAGCTAACATCAGCAAGCACTGCACTGTTGCCTGAAATCATGCTTGAGATTCACTTGAGTGAGTGAACCTGCACCAAAGCCACTGGCTTGAGCGGCTGGAGCGTGGAGCTGAACAGCTCTGCACATTGCTCGCACGGAACCTGCCCTGCATGCGACCCAACCAGAGGCACTTTGAATTTGCGCTGCAGCCGCACTGAGGTCAGAGGCTGGGGAGCCCAGCAGTTCTCAGGTACCAGCATCAACACGCAGTGAGTGATGAGAATGGGACCTCACCCCCCGGAAAGAGACAACCAACTAGACAACATATTGGAGTTGGGCAAGAAATCCCTGGTTCTGTAAGGAAGCAGCTTCAGTTGGTTGCTCCCCTCGAAGAGCTGATTGGTAGTATGTGTGATAGTTGAAACAAATTTTTTTCTTTTTTATCAAAAATGAGATATTACAGTACCCATTGATCATTTTCTGTTATTCGGTTCAGAAAGCATCGTAATTCTTTCACTCTATGCATGGCTTTATACTATTGTGTTATGTTTGATATTATCATATTTGAAACTATGCTCAACTATAGCAGAGTAAGAGATATGGTGTTAGCTACTGTTGATGTCCAGTTGACTTAATGTAAAGTACTGTGTTGCCTATGTTGTCCTGTTCTGATCTGCTCTGTACTGCCCCCTTTTGTTTTATTCTCTTTCAAATAAAAAAAAAAAAAGAAGAAGAGCTAATTGGTGGAATCTGCTTGGACTGGGTTGGGACCCAGAGGGTCTTCACAAATCAGTTGGTTCCCTGAGCGCGGAACACACTGACTCAGTGAAGGCCCACAAAGGTAGACTGGCCTGGAGGGGAGGAGCCAGCATATACTCCCCTTGCTTGCACTTCACTCTCTGATAGCAGTCAGCAGAGGGAAGAAGCCCCAAGCCTACGTGCTCCTGAAGAACCCTGACCAACAAGAAACAGGGTGAGAATTACACTATACACTTATATGGAAGGAACCAAAAACACAACGAGAGGGAGAAATAAGAAAAAGCCCCCAGCCCCCAACCCTGAGAACATAAATCCAGGAGAGGTAAATGTAAAAGAGACTGAGGGCAGCAAACATGAAACATCAAACACAGCATCAGTGGACAAAAAGAGATATCTTTGGGACCTCATAAATGAGATCAAAACTGAAATACTAATTCAAGTTAAACAAGAGATAAGTAGATTAACAAAAGAAAGGCTGGGAATCTCTCAAGGAGATACATACTGAAGAATGGGGGAATACAAAAGGAGAGAAATGTTCCATGAAGAATATAAAGCAAACCTAGAACTCATGAAGCAGATTTAAACAGATTACCAGCAAACTAAAGACTCCATAGAAAGTTGGCAAAACTGCTTGAAAGAAAGCAAACATAGACTATCAAAAAATGAACACAGGCTTGCAATGTGTGATCATGAAAGGGAAGATCTCTTAAAAATAACAAGGGAGCAGGCAGTAAGAATT
>PVJX010000815.1:91586-127420 GCA_004027295.1 Dolichotis patagonum
AAAAAAAAAAAAAAAAAAAAAAAAAGGAAAACTTCCCAAACATAGACAAAGGAAATGATATGCAGATGTATGAAGCATACAGAACTCCAGCCACCTACAACCAAAACAGAGCTACACCCAGACATATAATAATCAAGATCCCAGAAACTCAATATAAGATCAGAATATTAAAAGCCATCAGAGAAAAGAAACAAATAACCTATAAAGGAAAACCCATCAAAATCACGGCAGATCTCTCAACACAGACCATCAAGTCAAGAATACCTTGGAGTGAAATAATTCAAGCCCTGAAGGAGAGCAACCTCCAGCCCAGATTGATGTATCCTGCAAAACTCTCTCTAGAAATTAATGGAGAAACAAGATGCTTCCATGACAAAGAGGAACTGGGAGAATTTGTGGCCCCCAATCCAACCCTACAAAAAATACTAGAGGACATTTTAGAAAGAGAGAAAAAGAATACGAGCATTTCAGGAACAGTGGCAGAGAGGCCTCAGTAAACGAGGCAGACAGTGGAGTGGAAGAGAAAAATAGACTATCAATGGTAGAAAAATAGAATAGCAGAAATGAGGCAGAGAAGATTGGCTACAATCACTAGTATGGAGGGCCTTGAAATATTAACAGAGAGAAACACAGGCAGAGTAGATGAGGAGATAGGGTCCATTGAGCTGCTCTATATAGGGAGGCAGCGGGACCCCAAATAAGTAGTGCACCCTATGGGAGTGAAAGAAGAGGAATTGTCTAAAAACGGAAGGCAGAGGATATTGTTAATGGGGTAACAAGATTTAAAATCTACATTATTCTCACCACTCTGCTTGGATGGATTACATGCTACTCCAGTTTGTCTATTTACACTAGACTCGAGGACAAGGTCAGCTATCCCAAAAATAAGAGGACATAATATGGTAATAATCCTTAATTTCCTATCAACTTAATCAGAATCCCTGTATAACTTATACTGTCTTATTATGACTGATCTTATTTGAATCTGGTTTGTTACAGTGCTATCTTGTATTGACTGATTTTATTCAAATCTGTTATGATTGATAACATCACGTCTAAGATTAGAGGTAACAACACTGAAGATGACAAGATTCACTAAGATACCCACTCTGGTTTGATTATTGCCTGCTTTTGAAGTCTTTTAATATCTCTAATGCTTTGTTTTTATGTTGTTATATGCTGCTGAGACATCATGGTAACCACTGTAGATCACCTTGTATTGTGGTTTCATATGACATTTTGCTTCATGCTTTTCTAGGAATTGTTTTGTTTTGTCTTGCTTTGTTTTGTTTTTCCCTCTAATACAGAAAGGATAGATATACATGTAGAAAATCATGCATGTGTAGAGCTTATAAACAGTTTACAAGTACCAACTATATAATGTTGAAATGAACAACTATTTTGAAGAAAAAGAGACAGTACAGTATCCAGTGCTGACTCTGTAATGTCACGATGTGAAATCCAGCAATGCTATCATTCTTTGTTCAAAGTGATTTTAGCTTGTTTTGTTTTGTTCAAGTTCAACACACATGAAGGTATGGACAGCTGTTTTGAAGAGAATGAGAGACACTATGACAGCCATTCTTGGCATCCCTATTGTCTGGTCTTGAAGACCTGAAACACCCTCCTCGTACTGCTTAGATCAGTTCCTTACTATGTTATTTCATGTGAATTCCCTGTATGTGACAATATGGACAACTATTAGGAAGAAAGCAAGAGTCAATATGATAGAGCGTGAATATCTCCAATTGCCTAGCTTTGAACTTTATGTCTCTTACATTGCTTTCTTGAGATCTGCTTTGTTCTGTTTTGTTGTGTTTAATTTTACCCTTTTGATATAGTTGCATGTATGTTTGAGTGTGTAAGATGGATGACCATATTGCTGTTTTTGTCAGATCATGGAGCAGAACTGTTAACAGTATCACTGTTTGAGTGTATACTTTGCATGTTTTTATTATGTAATTTGAACAACTATTTCCAAGATGTCAGTATGTAATTTGTCAAGTAATGATTTCTTAGTGTTTTTTTTTTTTTTTTGGTTCTTTTCCCTTTTTCCTTGGAATTCTGTAATGTTGCTACCCTTTTCTGTTTTGTTTTTTTTCTCTTTAAATAAAATTTTTTAAAAATTTTTGAAAAATTACTATCTTGAAGGCTTCTCAGTTAATTGAGTAGCACTCTTTAAATATTTCACATAATTAAAGGAATGCTTACTAATTGACTTTGACCAATATAATAGCTAATGTTATTTACTTTGCAGACTCTGGTTTAAATATGTTTTCTTCCATCTTCATGAAAATTGAGAGAATGATCATCATTAAACTGATACTTGGAGAAAATAAGTAGTGTAACCAAAACCATGTGTTTAAAAATTAAAAATACCAATGCATAATTTCCTAAGTCTAAATGCTTAACTACCACATTGCTGTCAAATGTATATATTCTTGTGTAAACAACATTTTTCTGTATTTTTATTTTATATGAAATCCAAAAATTGATTCCCAAATTAAATATTTGTGCCTTTTCACACCTTATAAATATTTATATTTAAAAAATAATGATTTACATTTTTTACAAAATGTGCATGATAAAGGTCTGAATAAAAACAATATCATGGATGAATCTAAAGTAGCAATCACCATTTTAAATGAAAAAGCTTCTCAGGTGCATATAAAAACAAAATAATTACCTAAAGTAGTCATCAAAATGAAATAATGAAAATCTTTTGAAAAGAGGCAGTTTTTCTTATTATTTATTTGTTGGATTCTTTGCAGAACTGAAGTAATATCCAAATAATACTAATTTTTATATTGTAAATTGAACCAGTATACTTAAATTAGTCATCTTTGTGTATATCTGCCAAATTTTAGTTGAACTATCATAGTGGGAAACAAGTGATATCAGCTAATACATAAAGGTTTATGTACCAGATTTTCTACATAGTACAGAAAGCGAAGCTGAGAAATCTGTTACTATCAGTTTTACTTTCAGATTAAAGCAGTACTTTCAATATATAGAAATTTTCTGAGAATTTTAGATTTAGAGAGATGAGAAGAACTTCTGATTAACTAAGAGGAAAAATATATTATTTTAACAGATTTGAGATTCTGGTAGTCTTCATGTCATTTCCACATGCTTCATTCCAGAAGGGTTCAATTCTCATTTAAATATCAACTGCCATCCCCCAGTAGTGCTTACCTTCCAGGGTCATTGAAAACATAATAATTCATTGTGTCATTTCCAGGTGGGCTGACCTATTTTCACTGGTTAATTTCAAGAAAAGGATCAGATAGGTGTTCCATGGTTTTGTAATTGATTGGTGACAGATCTTTGCTAAAGTCCTATGATGTGATTTGAGAAAATTTCCAGGATGCAAGGCTGAAGGCCTTTAACTGAAATGAAAATTCTTCAGATCAATTAGTTGCCTTAACTGAGTTATAATTTTCTGTTGACTATTGACTATTTATGTCAATCAAGAGAAGACAAGATAATTTTGAATATCGAATATACAAAATATGGTCATATACCATTTTAAAAAATCATAGCTTCAGATCTATGTACCTTTTCTTTATAGTCCATAGTACATTCTATTCAAATCTATATTTCATATTCTGCTGATTTCCTTGTCCACTTTCAAAGAAGCTGGCCACATTATTGGAGTAATATTCATTATTTCTCATGATAATCTCTTCTTTTTCCACCCCAACTGAAATATAACTAAAGGCCTCTATGCTTGTGAATTACTTATTTCACCCCATAATAGATAATGATAATAAAGCCAAAGAAATGATCAAATACTTTATTACACACTTAAGATCAGTGTAGGTACTTATTATAGATCGTTATTGATGATAAATTATAACTTATCTTTTAAATTTACTTAAAAGAGTAATACAAAAAGGGAATAATACAGAAAGAAATCTGAGCACTTATTTTCTTATGACAATTATAGCACTAAAGAGATTTTAAGGATAAATTGATCTCAATCTTCATTTTCAAACAGAAGATGCAAGGCATATAAGAAATACATACATAAAGCTTACATATGAAAAATAGATAATAGTAGGATAGAGAAGAGAAAACAAAAGCAAGCGCCAGAAAGATTGCAAAAATCAGTCTGGAATATTTTCTGTAATTACTCTCTCAAGGCCTAATTCATTCAGAACTTCTCTTACTTTATGTTAATACTTCTGAAAAGAGACTTGTAAAATAATATATTATTGATAGGGCTTCTTTATATCCTGACTTTAAAAGATTTTATTCTTCTATTTTATAGACAGAACATCTCAATTTCCCTTTCCTGTCTTCACAAAACGTGTTTTGCATCTCAAGTATGATTTTATGGCTACATTTCAAATTCTTTTCAATTTTCCCAATATTCTTTGACAATAGAAAAATTTAACCTTGTGGCTACTGCTCCCTATTTATAATCTTTTATTGGTATTTGGCCAAAAAGTTATACTTGCACAAGTTTATTGAAACTGGTTTGATATGACATCTTTTGTAACAGTGATAATAATACCCCTCAGTATTTTACAGCATTATAGTCTTCAGTTCCTCTTCAATATAGTTTTTTGTTTCATAATTATGATCTCCCTAGAAGGTGTAGTGAGCATGCATATCAACCTGTTTTACACTTATCAAAGTGGATGTTAGGTGAAATTTAACTCAACTAAAACTAATGATGCATATCTAACTATGATTGTAGTTTAGGAAACTTTGCCTTAAGAAGTTTTGTTAAAATTTATCATAGATATGCATACCAAAATGAATATATAACTATGAAAGTCACCTTTCACTGCCTAATTCAGGTTTACATATGCACTAAAGCCTTAATTCTCAGGATATTAAAACATTTAACTATTAGAATCAGAAATGTTAAAATTTTATGTAAGCTTCAGTATTCATGTTGCTATTAGCTGTAATTTCTGGCCTCCCTTGTCTTATTCTGTAAATTCTTGTATTAGTATCTATTTGCCTTATTTCAGAATATATCTGCAAATATGAGATTCCACATGTCTCTTATTCATTCTTTACATACGCTTGTATTTGTATTCAGAACATACATGTGCATATTTTATACAAAAGTTTGTCAGTATTCAGATACACATGTGTATATATGTATATATAGATGTAGACTCATAAGATTGCCATTGGGAGATGAAAATATCAATGTTAATTAGGCTTTAATCACATTCTTAGGACATACCAGGCTTGGTAAAATCAAATGTTTTATAAGTATTAGTTCAATTTTTCCCAACAAACACATCATAAGATAGATAATTAACTAAATTTTAGAACTGAGAAAATTGAGGCTCAGAGAAGTAAATCAAATGATTTGAGAAATCATGGATACTGCAGAAATTGAAGTGATTCCAAGGGAAACTGGCTCCAGTAAATGTTTTTAACTACTATACTACAGTTTCTTGTTCATATATCCCTATTCACCTTAACTATTTTCAGAATTAAATACACTGATCTTCTTTGTGTAGAAAATTATTTATCTATGATAATGAATTTGCAAATACTTGGATGCTTTTGTTTCCAGATACTCAAGTTATTTTATCATATAAAACTGAAGGTCAAGGTACAAAGGTGAATTGAATTGTTTATACTGAACACACAAGGACTGCTCACACTTCCAATGTCAATGTACAAACCAGTATTTTTGAGTTTTTTAACAGCAAACAGAGATTTCTAATAGTACCTTGAACTTTATACTTTTAATAGAATGTTTCAAATCCTCTCCTTTCTGTTTTATTGTTCCCATATCCATAACCTTAATCCATGACCTCTCTCAGGTTGACACTTTATTCTTTTCATTTCTGAAATCCTTGAGTCTAGTATGTATGCGTACTGAGCAATCTCCACCACTTCTGCTGCAAGGGGAAATGAGAAGTTATATTGACAGTGCTCCCTTGCCCTTTTTCCTATTTCATACTTGATGTAAGAAACATTCTTTTTCAGCAATCTAACAAACTTGATAGTATCAGTTAATGACTAATTGTTCCACTATTACAGAGTGATTCTTATGGTGTCTTCCTATTTGAGAAGTTGTCCTTTTGATATGGCAGATACTGTTTTCTCTAGGGGATGTCTATCTCCGTCTATCTCTTCTTCAATTGTCACACTTCAGGTTTGGGGTGTTTTTATAATGCTGCCAAATATAAAGTTTATAATTTTACACCTTATCAATAGTGATAGCTTGAACTCTTTCCTTTAATTTCTGCCATGGAGCACAGACACTGTATAATACATAAGCATTATGTGTAATACACATGTGCATATATCCATGTTTTACAGGCAACATACATGCATGCATGTAAAAAATATCAACAAATAGATATATTACATGTTTCTCTACTACATTTTTCTTAATGTTCATTGTATTAATTGTTTATTTCAGTCTAACCTACCCATGTTATACTATGGTAGGGTTATGGAATTTAACAGTTGCAATGGTTAAACCAGAAATTTGCACTTCTTTAGCAAAATAAACATTACTTTCATATAAGGTGGAATAGAGTATTGACCTTATCAGTTTAATGGCCATTGTGCAAAAGCCCCTTTCATCGGGTATCTATACCTGTCAGAAGTTATCCACAAAGTCATCACCGGATTCCATTCAGACTACTAGAATGAAAAGTTTTATAGAAAGACCTGGAAAGATCTACTTTAAGAGGTGTGCTGTGGCACCTCTGCTTGGAGTCCAGTCTGTTTGTTATGATATAGTCACTGCACAACTAACGGAAGACAGATTAATAAAACAAATTGCACTTCTTCTGCAGGAACAGAAAAAAACAGTTTCTGCCCTAGAAACAAAAAATGATTTAAATATGGTCTACATAGAAACTGCAACTCTTTCACAGATGGATAATCCTTCTGCAAACTAGAACATGAGACATTATCTGAAGTTCTTTATAGTGACACAAATTTGTTAAGAAGGTAGAAAATATAAATAATACAAACCAAAGTGAAACTTTCTATTCTAATTTCATATTATAGCTAAAAAATTGCTACTGGATACCTTTATAAAGTTGTCTCCTCTCCTTTTCAAGTTTATCTTGGGTAGCTCATCCATGAATTGTTTTAAAGAATAGTTTTAAATCGTTTTAAAGAATTGTTTACATTGCAGAAGGTAGAAGACTATAGACCTCAATTCCTGTGACTTCTTCCTCTTAAACCCACCTTTAATTGGAATAAAGATTAAATCTTTGAGATAAAAGAAATTTGTCTCTGTATTTCAGGAGAGTTTACTTTAAAGACAATTATTTCTCAATCCTTTTGGTCTGCCCTCATTAATGTCAGTTATTGCAGAATTATATTCTTCAACCAGGAAAGTAATAAAAGTTTCCAATCCTATCAAAGTATTTGCATAATTGTGTATTTATTAAAAATACTATATGACATTCCCACTAGATTTAAGTGAAGAAAAGATAATATTTTGGAATAGCAGAATATTTTAATGGGACATGGTTTTGTAAGGGATGAAATGTCATATGAGCTCCAGGTGCCAAAGAATAGTTCTTCATTGAATTCTGCTAGGGTGACATCTCACTGAGATGAAAGGAATAGAAAAAGGAATTGTGGAAAGTGGCTTGCATTCATGTTCTCCTATGTAACAAATAGTTTACATACACAGAAACTGAGGTAAAAGATACAAACAAATTTGAACTAAAGACACAGATCTGAATATGAAGTTACATGTGTCTGATTCTTAAGCTGATAATTTTCTTATTTGACAGAATATGAGGGAATTAGTATCTTAATATGTTGAATTTTAGTAAAATATTTAGATGTGCTTTATATTATTATTTTTTATTTCAAAGAAATTAAGAGAAAAAAATAAAATGACAAAACAATATAAATTATGTAAGATTTCAAAACAAGCTGATAAGAAATTAACAATAGTCATTACAGTGCATATGCTTATCTTCAAAACAGTTGCCCAGATAAAAAGATATGGGCATGTAAAACACATTAAACAATACAAGCAATTACAATTTCTTTCCCTGAATTGATAAAATCAATAATATAATTATCTTAGCTATCTTGCATATATAAATATTTTTCTCTTTCTTCTTTTCTCTTTTTCTCCATCTTCACAGACAAGTTACGCTCTTTTTTCTCTTTGTACATCTAATATCATACTCTGAGTGTCCCTAAATGTCTATTACATAAACATTAAGACCACGGATCCTTTTTTAAAAGACTAATTACATGATCATAGAAATTGATACACATGTGACTTCCTAATAAGAGATATGTCATTCTGCTTCTAGCCCATAATAATTTCTATTTAAAGTTCCTTGTGCACTTTCTGTATGACAGGTCAAACTGGACAAACAGAATGAATGCATAAACTGGAGCATAAAGAATTATCAGACTGAAACTTAGGAATATATTCTCTTTCAAAGAGGCAATTATGTCTCATTCTTAAACATCAGTCAGCATTTGGATCTTTGTTAGCTCTTACCCTAACACAATTTCAGCCTTTTTAGCATTTTAAAATATGCTGTAATGGCACTTTTCCAACATAAATGTATTGTTTTTAAATAGAAGCTATTTCCTACCATTATCAATATGCATTAAAACTGTTGAACATAAACTGAAATATGGTATTTGTAATTTTAAATGAAACTGTCTTTGCATAATTACTTGGTTTAACAATACAGAGTGTGTAACACAAGTCTTTTCAAAACCATATATAAATATTCATGATCTATTTATTCCACTTAATAATCTGAATGTATGTATTAAGAGTTCTTTAAAAATGTGTTCATTTTGATACATGTTTTTGAATTTCAAAGAAAGAAAGAAAAACATATGCTAAAATAAGTAATTAGTTTTTATGCTGTTTCATATTTCTGTTGTGCAATGTATTCATCCCTCACATATAGCACATTGAGTATACAAAGATATAGGGTAATGTTGATATTGATTTTCAGGCAAGATATGGAATATGATGAGAGGAATACATGGACACAGGAAGGGATCTAAGGTGAATGATGCAAGTCTTCTCATGAGAGGTAAACCTTTACTGTTTAAAATTTTCAAAGCATTGAGCAGGTAAAAAATTAACATAAGGATATTATCCACAACCTGGATATATAATTTTTCTTAATCCTATAGATAGAAATAGTTCTATTGATAACACATTTTCCATGCATGTAACTGTACTCTTGAAAGTAGATATTTAATGAAAGACCAAAGGGTGCTTTCATACTTTAATTTACTTTTTGCTAAGTTTTTCCTCCAAGGAAAGGTTCACAGATCTTCCAGTTTGTCTATATTATGTTTTTAGGGTTGTTTACATGGTCCTTTCCAGATGAATTGGGGGATATTTTAGAAAGATAGATGCTTAAAGTGGTACACTTTGTGTGATGCCTTGGAGTAGTGAAACATCAAGTACTAGATTTTTAAAGTTATTTTTTCTGGGAAAGTTGTTGTAGTCAATTAAGTTACCTACTAGTGAAATTGTGCTGCACGTATAGACTATTTCAGAACTTTATTTATTGTCAAGACTTGTATATAATATCGCCTAGTGAAAGAGCAGTAGCCTAGCTCTATCTCCAAGCCCAGTTTTGATTTACACTGTTAAGTATTTTCACAACCCTAATATTAATCTGGGAACATTCATCACAAGTCATTGTCTGGGAAAGATTTAAGTTTTCTATATTAGCTTATTTGAATTCCACTTTCTTAGAGATCATGTTTGACACTTGGTGAGGCTTTTAGAAGAAATTTGAAAATCGCCACTGAGAAGCACCATGCTTGAATGTTTAGAAAAAACACATTCAAATGTAATTGATATACTTTTTTATTTTATTACAGGGTCTTGTTCTGCCTTACACTTATAAACTGAATTTTTTCTCTAGATTATAAATGCTTTCCATTATTGGTTCAGATTAAAGTTTAATAACAAAATTTACAAGTACTTCAGAATATCAACTACCCATCATAGGTCAACTCGTTACCATTGCAAACTCTAAAGTTATATTGGAATCCATTTTCTCACATTTAAAAACAGTCCCTAGGATCAGTAGTAACAACTAACATCTCTTTTCTCATTTTACACCATGAATATTCTCAAGTCCTCACTCCTGCTGTGTTCTAAGTCAGCCTCTCATTGCCACTAAAATACTGTCCACATAAAATTATACTTTAATTTTGCTTAAATTGTCATGGATGATTTTTTCCTTTGTCCTGACTCTGTAAAACGTTCATGCAGAGCAGACATTCCAACTCTTCCAAGTGCTCCAAGAGATCATTCAAAAACCCAGCCGACTGTAAACTGAACAGACTCTTCTTACCTCAGAAGGATGAGGAACAGTGAGCCCTGCTGGGATTTGAAGTGTTGGTTCCAGGGAGTCTAGATATTTCAAACCAGATGCTTACACAACCCATTTTTCTCTGGCCTTATGACTGAATACACTAATTCATTTACCATTCAGAGTGTCCTTCTATAATTTATGCCACACACTGACATGTATTTAACTCTATAAAATATCTGGAATACAATTTGTTTGAAAGATAATGTATACAATAAACCATAATGTATTTTTAAGAGGCATTTTGGAATAAAAGTAAATATAAATTGAAGAAAATGCTTATTAATAAGCATTTATATGGCACTTCATGTTTACAGATGGTTTTGCAGTCATTTTTTATTAGTTGAATGTGCCAAATCTCTCTGGGCTCAAAGTGCTTCTTAAGTACATCTCCGGACTTTATCCCCATGGAGTCTAGACTTATGGGGTCAAATGTTGTAATGACAGTCTTTCTGGAAATGTTGGATCCTAAAAGCTATTTAAAATTTTCAATGTGATGGATGAAAGCACATCCAAGACAAGTTTTCATGTAAATACCTGGTTATGAAGAAATAAGAAGAGATACATGGCTACAATTACTGTTAAAGTACAGCTATGCCTTATGTTAGTATTAGTGTCACTTGATTGACTACTTGGCACCTTGCCAATATTCACAGAAGTAAAAGCTGAATACCATACAGGGAGCATATCAAGGGTTTCCTGTAGTTCTTGTATTAAAAAAAAAAACAATTAATGAACTACAGTTATTCCATGTTAAAGCTACTACTGAAAACTCTTACTGTTCCAAAAGTGTTTCAGCTTACAGATAGACAACTGATGACTTTTTGGTCTCATGATCCATTTAATATCACCTTCATTTTGGAAACATGTCATGTGCCAACAACTTTTGTCAGAAAACCATTTATGTTTTCAGCAAAGTTTGCTAAATAAAATTTGAGGGCGTATATTAGCATGATAAGATTCTGTGATAGAACTTCAGGGCAAATGGTGCTATATTAAACATATACTTAAAGATCACAAATTTTAGAACAAGTATACTGAAGATTTCAATATGCAATCACTATTCATATCCTGCAATATTTTAACAATATATTTATATTATTTTGAAGGTGAATTTAGGAGAGATGCAAATAAGTTTTAGTTGAGGAAACTCTTCGAAGAGATTTTCAAAGAAAGTATGTATTAAGTAATTTACATTGACAGGTGATCATAACTCACTCAAATAAACTTGAAGACTAGTATGATTTATAATCATTAAAATTTCAATACAAAGAAACAGGAATATTTTGTGATTAGTTAAAATTTATAAACACCTCAATAATAACTCTACTCAGACTCAAACTTTCATATTAAATTTGTAATATTTTTCTGAAGATTAACTGTACCTTATTCTCTAATCCTTGAAACTGTACCTAAACTTTCAAACAAATTACCTTTAAGGAAATAAGCAAATGAAAGCAGCAAAATGTAGAAATATGAATTTGGAGAAGGTTGGTAAAAAAACATTTACTTAAAATGATTAGTTTTTAATCTAGGCAATTAAAATAAATTAATTTATTTTTAAGTTCAGCTAGTTGTATATTATTATAACAAATAGAAAGTAATTTGGGGCCTTAATATTAACTGAAGAGTGAGGTAGGTTTGTTATGCTTACTGCTTATATTATAAAGGATTTGAGACTCAGAAAGTTAAATTACATCATTACCCAGTATTATTAGCAACTTGTGCTGTCTACTCATAGCAGAGTCAAGGTTGAAACTGAAGTTTGTCTTGTTCCAAGTCTGTGATTTTTCTGTAATATCTGCTTCCATTTTCAACATGATTTTCCCAGGCTGCAAGGACATTCAAAATTGAGTAATTGTTTCTGAAGAAATTATCATTCTTCAGAACAGACTGAGACAAAAATAAATTAACAATATGCATTAGTATATGTGTTCATAGGTAGGAGAGAGAGAGAGAGGCAAACAGACAAAGAGAGAGAGGGAGAAAGAGAGAGACAGAGACAGAGGCTATAGAAAAGCATGAATTCAATTTAAGTGCATTGTTCAAGCACCTTGTACAACACAAGTCTGTAATCTTTCCTGTTTTCTTCTTAGTACAATCCTCCTTAACCCTCTTGACACCATTCAACTGAGAGCACCTTATCTCTGCTAATTTACTGTGACAATGCTTCAACAAAAATAAATTTAGTATAATTATGTCTAGCATGAAATTTTTATATATTGGAAACATTTGTAAAATTCATTTTATACTAATTACTGTAAAATGAAGCTTTAAGTATGTTTGTTCATTTAAAGTTTCAGTATATTTTGATGATTCGATAAATTCAGAAGATTGTATTCAATTTTTTAAAATTTCAATATTTTTAGATAATGTTTTCAGTTGGGTTTTGGTCAGTTAGACTTGTTAGTTTAGTATAGTTCTGGATGTAGGTAATAGAAGCTATACCCTGGGTGTGGATGGCGCCGATCAATAGGTTTGTAGCCTGGGTGGAGTTATACCTATTTGACTGAGTAGTTAAATTGTAAACATTTTTTCTAACTAAATTGTTAGGAAACAAAGCAATCTAAAATTATTTTTACTATCAAATATTATTTCAAAACAATGAATGATTAATATAATCGTATGTATAGATAAATAGTATGACTTCTACAATTTTAAAATGATTTACATTTAACACGTTTTGCTGTTATTTTTCATTTTGCATTAATATGATTTTCCAGCATATTTGTGATTGTATGGTAGGTTTCTTTTTGAAGAAAATAACATTTAATGTTAATTAAGACATGTTTAATTTTGAATGCATTCATATAAACCAAGACAATTTTTATAGGTACTTTGACAATCATAATGTAATATAAAAAGTGAGATTAAGTGTGTGATAACTAAATTGGTTTAGCATAGTTCTGGGTGTGAATAATGGGCATGAATGGTAGCAATCAATAGGCTTGTAACCTAGAGGCAGTATAAAGGAACAGAAAGAAGGCAGGGTGAGGCTGCTGTTTCCTGCCTGTTGCTTCCTGCTTACCCAGCTGTGGGCTGTTTCTCCTCTGCAGTGTCACTCTGCATTGGAGTCAGTCAACTATGGACGGAAACCTCTACAGACTGTAAGTTGAAGTAAGCCTTTCCTGCGTTAACTTGTGGGTAGTGGGTATTTTTTCCCATCAAGCAGAAAAGTAACTAACACAAATAGTGATATGGAAAGAAAGAAGGTAAGAAAATGAAGGAGGAAAGGAATTCATGTGGGAGAGATTGAAGAAAGAAAGAAGGAAGGAAGAAAAGGATGAGTTGAAGAAAAAATATGTGAAAATTGAACTAAATATTTGGTAAAGATACAAGTATCTTCCTAGTGCACAAAATTACAAATTACATTTTTATATACTGAATCATATTTGTATCATAATTCATTTTAATTACAAAATGTTTCATGACAATGTTATGCATAATAGTGAGGGCATCTAGGTATGAGGTGTGTTAGAACAGCAAAATCATGGAGCCATAACCAGTCCAAGCTTGACAAGGTAGATCGCAAAATAATGCCCTTGGAAGCAAGAGAGAAATGAAGTTGTAATATTAGGTTCACTAACCAAACCCGCGACCATAAGGGGAGATAACCACTCTGTGAAACAAGTGCATAAGAAAATGGTGAAACAATGTCCAGGAATTTTTTCCCCTCCCACCGTCTGCTTTCTACTAGTGCCTCACATTGGCCAACTCAGTGAAAACCATGAGAAGAGCCCAAAGAAATAGATGTCAGTCCAGTGCAATACATTATAGGAAACTGGAAAGCAAATGGATATTCCAAATATACAACTGGAGACTAATCGGCTCCAACAAACTATAATTCAGTGATATTGAGGGACATAATTTTTCCGATTTTTAACTTCAAATTCTAGATCTCCTAGGAAAGTAAGTAAGTTGACAAATAGCTGACGTGTAGATATTCCCCATACCTTATTCTGGCTACTCTTTGTCTTCATCATTATATTTGCCTGATAACCATTAAGAGGACAGATTATATCTTTGTACTAACCAATAGCAAGTGTCATTCAGTAACAACCAGACTGTCATTCAGTAACAGCCAGACATAACCCTAAAAGTATGAAGAACTAACCAAAAACAGAAACCGGTAACATTTGTTTGGGTAGTGTTATAAAGCTGGTGATCTGGTCTTAATAGCAAACCAGAATGTACATCAGAGCATGGAAAATGGAAGGCTTTTTGTTGAGATTTTTATACAAGCTACAGAGATCATTACAAGGAGGAACGCTTTGATTACTGATGTCTGCTTTGCTGCTGTCAACATTAGCATCTGCTTTTTAAAAAGTAGAAGCTCTTTTCTAAAGCTACTTCTGTTTATATCAACACCATTATAGACACCGCATATTTCTGAGATAAGAGACTGGTTCATATGGTAAGACAAGATACTACAAAATTTGTTATAAGAAAACTTAAAAGTGTGAGTCCATGATATTTAATGAATACCTTTCAAAAGAAATACAAAAATCCAGAGACTAATATAAAAATAATTGTTATAAAATTTTATGTTGAACAATAAGACAATCAACAGAAGTCTGCAATTTACTTTTAATGTAAACATAACCAATGAATGATTTAGACAAAAGTAAATGTAATTATAATCCTTTCATTGATTTTTAAATCCTTTGGTTTTAGCAATATCAGCATGCCATTACATAATCTAGTGTTGTGTTTAATGAACTATATAGCTAAGGCCCATGTTTAAAATAGAAAAAAAAAATAAAAGCAGAAACAAAACAATGATAACATAGAAATGAATCATGGCAATAAGTTTATCCTTGACTAATTGTTATGCAAATATAGTAATTTAACCTTTGAAAGTAGTTGTATTGAATTGATAAAACTATGGTTATCAAATAAGTATGATGCTTATTTTGTCCATTAGTCTCATGAACTGATGATGCTGATGATTCTTCCGAGCATGACACTATATATACATATAGTTATAAATAATTATATAGTTAGTTAGTTAGTTAGTGAAAAACTAATATAAAAATGGCATACAGGTACGGGATCACATGAATTACTGCACTATTGTGGGCTTTACAATGTCTTATTGGTCAATTTAATGTCACTGTGAGTCCTCTAACAGGATTGATGGCCTGGGTGGGGGAAGGGTCATCTAGACTCCCTAGAACAAGCCCCAAGAGGTCAGCTACTACAACTTCTAACACTTTATTATTGGTTAATTTGGAACTTCTTTCACTCAGATGACATAGTTAAAAGGATGTCACTGCACAAATCGATATCTAGTGCCTTGCATTGATGTGCCTGCTACCTTAAACAGCAGCTGTGTCTGCAACCATCTCCTGAGTAGTCAGGATACTAATTATGGTAACCATGCTATACTTGGGAAGTGACTCTCCAAGAAAACTCTGACCTCTTCATATAAAACTTAGACAGCTTGCTGCGCGCTCAGCATCAGCTTTTATGGTTTTTTTTTTTTCTTGACAGCCTAGACTTTCTCTTTCTGTAATTAAGAGTATGCAAAACTCCAATTCACAGTGAAATTAATGCAGCTTGGGCAATAAGAACAGGTGATTAACCTATTAAAATACATGAGGTCAGAAAATTTTGTCTCCTAATTCTATTTACAGCATCAATGCTCACAAAAGCTACTATGTATTTTCTGGAGTTTATTCTTAAAGCCAGTGATTTTCACAGATATTCAAAGATAGTTTATAATTTCCTCAAAATTTGTCTCACAGGAGCTCTTTAATAATATGATCACTCATTTTCTTAACTTCATTGAATTCGTCAAATAGTGTGATTGCTCAAAGTATACTTTTCATAACTGCCTATCTTAATTAATCATACACTTACCTATGTTCTTTTATTTTCCCTTAAGTCTTGTACTAATTGAAATCTATGAAAATATGTATAGAATATTAAATACAAGTAGCATAGGTATAACTAAAAAAAAGTTTCAAGAATATACTATAACTACTTCCATCCTCAACAAATTTTGTGGGAATCAATTTTGAATCATTATTGGGTTACAGCTTTAACATTTAGGCCAAGTAGTCATAGATAAGATGGAAATAATAACCAATCACTGGAAGTTAATCATATAGTTTAACCCTTATTACTGTTTTTTAAGACATTTTGGCTTACTGATACATCATTTGATTAAAAACTAAAAACATATACTATATGATTTTCATGGGGTTGTTATTCCAAGTGTTTCTTTGTCCCCATTAGACATATATTCTACCTGTCAACATTTGAACCATTAATATTTCTTTTTAAACTTTAAAAATTTATCACTTAGAGCCGAGATAGTCTGGGGCTGCTTTTATTTTTAAAATTTATTGATTTAATGTATTGCAGCATGGTTTATATAAAATTATATATTCAGATATATGTGTTTTGACAGATCACTTTGGACAATTTTGTACAATCATGTGACTACCATCCATCCCAAATGAGAACATTTATATAACCAGAAAATTTTCTTATGCGTATAGTGAATATTTTCAACTTTGAAGTCCATAACTTTCTAATTACTATCACTATATGTTAATTTTACTTATTTTTAAAGTTTATACAAAAAGAATCATAGTGTTACAGGCAGCTGAGTTAGCTAAAAATGCTACAGGCAATGAGACAGGTCTACGTCCTCGAAGGAGCCAGTGCAGAAGGCCAGACACCTTGCAACTATGAGGGAGGCAGACACCTCCTGCTGTGGGCCAGACCTCAAGACAAAAGATCAAGCAAATGCACCCATATCCTAAGGACTGATATTCTTAATAGTTCCTTGTCACTCTGGGGAAGTCAGGAGTCACCATCCCAACCACCTAGGGAAGAGTCACTGATTCCTAAGAATGCCCACTTTCTACTTTCTACATGACTGGCTTCCCATTTGTCCCTGATTTAATCAATTTTACTTGAACTATTAATCTTCTTGGCTGACCATAGTTCTGTCCCACCTTATTCCTGTCTGCCTTGCAAGTTCCCAGTTTTCCCCACCTTGGACTCATTTCACCCCGTGGTTTTACTCTATAAATGTCCCTGGAAAAGACAGAGTCCTAGGCATCCCACTTGGGAGCCCCTTCTGTCTCTCTCAGATAGAAGCTTTCTATTTCTCAATAAATATGTCTACTCTTAACCTCCGTTGTTCCTAAAATTCATTCTTTGATTTTAAAGAACACAAACTTGTACCAGACATAGTAGGTTGGGAATTTTATTTCCCTATGTCAGTACCTGATACATTTTTCTTTTTTTCTTTGTACAATACACATTTTAAAATTTTCCCATGAATTTTTGTTTTACTTTATCACTTATCACTTCATGCCATTTCTTCACTAGTCTATCTTCCTATTATGGACATTTAGGTATGTTCAAGTTTCTGACTACTGCATATAATGATTGTATGCACATCCTTGTCTAGATCTTTTTGTGCATGTCTCAAGTAAGTGTCTAGGTGGAAATATTGTAACTAATTCACTTTCTCTTGTTATTCCTCAATAATTGCTTTTGTCATTTATTTTATATTCATATTCATTAATATTAACATTTTCATTAATTCAAACAATGGACTATTTGATCTTTCACTATATTTTTCTATTCATTTTGGTTTTTGATTGGACTCATATTATTTCTTTTTTCTTTCTTTTTTTTTAGGGGGGTATTGGGGATTGAACTCATGACCCTGCACTTGCCAGGCAAGTGCTTGTGCCACTGAGCTAAACACCTGGTCCTACTATTTCTTTCTTTCTTTTTTTTAAATTTAAAATTGGTTAAATTTTATTCTTTTATGATTTTTGTAATGTAGAAAAATAAATCACAGGTTGTTCTCATTTCTTGTTTACTGATAGAGACACTTAAATCCTTGAAATTTCTTGTTAGTAATGGTATAGATAATTTAACATGCTGTGTTTCTGTTGCCTTTTAATTGAATTTGTTTTCTAATTTACTTCATAGTTTTTTTTGAGATTATATGTAATTTTCTGTTGAATTTCTGTAGTGTATCTATCAAAAATATGTGACTATGTAAGATTGGATAAACTTCTGATCATTCTGTTTCCTCTAAATGTTGGTCCTTACACCAGTGGTTTTGCTATCTGAATTACTCAGTTTATGGAAAGTCTTGAAGCTAATGAGTTATTTACTGTCCTTCCTTTTCAAAATACTTTTGACTACACTTGTTCTTTTGCATTTTTATATAACATTTAGAATCAGATTATCAATTTCTACAAACATTGCCATTTATTTACAAAAAAAATTTTCCATTTTCCTATGTAAGGAAAAAAATATACTTCTAAAATAGATTTTACTAAAAGAACAAAGATAATGCCCTTCTTCAATTTGCTCTCTCCTTTACACACTAAGTAAGTGTTGTTTGATTTAAATTCCATTTAAATAAATTTTTGTATTTAATATTTGGACTTTTTAGGCAACTTAATATTTTTATTATTGTTATATAGTATATATAATAAGAAAAATATCATTTTAGAGAATATATGACAATATTTTTCCACAGAAGTGAATGGTAATACCCTTATAATCTTAAAAATATATAAATATGTATTATTTTTGTAAGAAGAATTAGAACTCTTAGGGTGTTAATCATAAATTTTAAACTTTTAAAATATGTCAAATGGCTATTTGCTATAGTTTAACAGTTCTCTTTTTTATTAAGAATTTCCCTTATTAGTTTCATGTACTTCATTGATTAAACATGTATACACTCATCAATATGACCATACAAATACACAGATATGTTTTTCCATGTGTATTATATGTTAAATGTTTATTTTAATGGTATTAAATGTAAATAGGGTTGGAAAATTGTTTTATGGTATTTTATTATGCAAGTAAAAGGATGCCCATTTAATGCCATATTTCTTTATATCCTTCAACAGAATTTTTGAATTCTGTAACATTCTTCCAAGGCATTTGTATATTTTTTGTAATTATTTAAAAAGTTATCTTTCATTTTTAATAAAACATTCATAGTGTAGATTCTAAAATGTAGTAGAATCTAAAATGTAGATCTCTTTATGGCAGAGACTTCCTTCTCTATGTTTGATTTAAATCCTAGTAGATTGCACATTTCATATATTTTGGTTGGTAGTTATCTTCAGAGATTAGTGTGTGTGTGTGTGTGTGTGTGTGTGTGTGTGTGTGTGTGTGTTTGCGGCAAGGTCTTGTTCAGCCAGGCCTTGAACTCACTTTGCAGCTGAGGTTGGCCTCAAATTCATGGAAGTCCTCCTGCCTTATCGTCCCAGGGCTGGCATTACAGGAGTGCACCACCATGCCCTTCTGGCTTTGTAGATTTTGAATCCATGTTGTGTTATCTTCTACTCAACATATTCCACAATATTGTCACTATTGTCATAATTTAAAATGAAAAAGTAGGGTAAAGATGTCAATACTATTTTTTAAAACCCCAGATTAAGAACTTTCAGTTTTAAGGATTTGAAGATTGTTTATCATCAATCAAAAACTACTACATAATAGATGTGGAACACTATGCAATTTTGAGGTGTTTCTTTTGCAAGGCAGTTAGACCTGAGTAGAGTACAGAGTAGACAGAAAACAAACTGAGTACAGAAGCTTTTACTGGAAAAACAGCAACTCTTTCCTGGGTATTGCAGCCCAAGTACTAGTAAATTCAGAGTGATTCAATGAGATGTAAGACACTATTCTGGTTCTGACCTGTGATCCTCATTCTTAAGATATTATATTTAATCATGTTAATTTCTAGACTAAGCAAACAGAAGCCAGTGAGAAGTCTGCAATACTGCTATCAAAGAAGTAAGCCAGTAAATCTTTGAAGAGAACTATTTAAAAAAATTTCCTATTCAATCTATGTATCCAGATTTTTTTCAGAAAAGTAGCGTTAAAGTATTTTAGGATCATTTAAGTTTGTCTTCATGTGAATGACTGAATTACTTCTGTGTCAGGATATAAAATACCTAGTGAAAGCCGCTCAATGTTTATGGAAAAATAAAACTAACAAAAAATTGTCTGTGGTTTTTTAGTGATATGGATTAGATTTTTGACAAAGAATTCCAATCAGTAAAATATTTTTGAGACTACTTTGACAATAAATCTATTAAACTTTTTTATTCACTATGTATGCTTACTATATATTCTTTAGCAGATCCTTATAAACTAGGCCCAAACATTTGAAAATTTTAATGAGTGAGGCAAATTCATAATAAAATTTAAATTTTATTTAATGACTCAAAGTGGCACAAAAATTGCCCTGTTAAATTGGAGGTTGTTGAATTGACGTTCTGTACATTTATTTTTAAAATGTATTCTAATATTGCTTTATGATAATCATAATAATCATTGCTTTGAGCAGAGTCTTCAACAGAACACTAAACTTATTGTATGAATGTGTGATGAGCAATATAACATTTATAAAGCCACAAGGTATCCTTCACAGATTACTTATTAATTATAAAGAGAAATTGGAGATTTTATAGTGGAGATATCCAATAGAACCTTTATAACCTTATAATCATTTTAACATCACAATCTTAGTCAAAGCAAAGGCATGTACCTCATTATATGATTTATTAAGAAAAGGTATCACATACACAGAGTGCCTGGTAAGAATTCACAGTTTGATCCTAATGATAAGAATATATCAGGCCAACCGGAAATGAGATAGT
Source organism: Dolichotis patagonum (assembly GCA_004027295.1). NCBI lineage: Eukaryota > Metazoa > Chordata > Mammalia > Rodentia > Caviidae > Dolichotis > Dolichotis patagonum. Next base: position 112,582 of record PVJX010000815.1, read on the forward strand.
CACAAAATACTGGCTCTACTATCAAAAAAATAAATAAAGGAAAGAAATAAAACTGATGATCGCACAAAGGACACTATTAGGATTGTTATCAAAATTGAATATGAAGTATTCACTAAATAATATACTACATTAAATTATGCTCAATGACATTTACTCTAATTATCTAATATTCAATATTAATTTATGCAAAAGTTACATTGCCTGTGTTTGGTCATTCCACTGGCGATCTGAGAGAGTATCTTTCTTGGAAAAACATGCTGAACAGAGAGCAAAGTATATTAAATCTACAACTAATTCTAATGGAAAAACATGATTACATGGTTTTATGTATATAGAGAAATGTGTCTTAGCCCATTTTCCGTTGATCTTAGCACAGTACCACAGGCTGGGTAAGTGCTATAGTAAAAGGCTTATTTTGACTTGTGGTCGTAGTGGAATTCCAAGGGGTAATAGGGTATAATCCTCTCTTCACAGGGTCCTAAGGTGTCATGTGGAGAATGACAGGGAGCACAGAGTACTCCGCTCTTTCTATCTTTCTGTCTTTATCTCTGTCTCTCTCTGTTTTATGTTTTTAAGGACACTAACATTCAATCATGGAGCCTCTACCTTGATGACCTTATTTAACACTAAACACCCAAGGGTCTCATTTCTAAACACCATAGTTGGGTAAAGTTTCCATATTTTTATAACTTCATAATGGTATTAAATTTCATGGAGGGGTGATAAACCATACTCAATCCATCAAACCATAGACAGACTGCAAGATAGCACATGCTGTAAAACAGTAAGAATGGGTGAATTTGGGTCAAGGTTAAATGAACATTCTTTCTGCTACTCTTCTGTAATAACTTTACTACACTTTTGATGATTTGGGAATTATTTAAAATACAAAGTGACAATGTTCAGCATTTTTCTGTTCTTTTACTATCTTGTAGTATATGCAGTGAGTTTCCTTCTTAAGGAAAGATAATGTATTCATACTGAAAGTGTTTCTGTCACTTTTGGATTTCTCTTGCTTAGTCATTCTAGTGTGGCCTTATGGTTGATAGATTGTGTCAACTTGGGAAGTTTAGAAGTTTAACTGAGACACTCAGTAGAGGGCCAGGGTCTTTACTTTGTAAACATCCTCAGCCTGTGCAAGAGGGAGGCACAGAGGCGGTGTGAGGGACCAGAAGAGGCTTTTTCTCCCCTTTTGCTCTTGCTGACTTACTGGCTGCTGCCTTGAAGTTTTGCATCTGTGCCATGACACCCTGCCTGGGAGCCCGCTACTTATGGACTGAAACCTCCACAAACAGTAAGCTAAATAAACCTTCCCTTCCTTCATTCTGGGTGTTGGGTATTTTGTCCCAGCAATGAGAGAAAAGTAACTGAGACATGTAGTGATGAAGGTCTCTGAGTAGGAGATGAGTCAGAACTGACACTAATTCTGGGGTGAGTCTACTTGTCGTATTCAAATGATCTTTAATTTACAATTGTCACAGGATTTCTTTGTCCATTTCATGAGGTTAATTTAGTTAAAACCAAGAAATAAAGCTAATTTCTACTTACTCTGTGATATGTGATGTATAATTTATTACAAAATACCCCAATGCACAGGTGAAGACAACATTATCGCCCTCCGTGTTGTGTCTCCTTGATAGTCTTGACCTTGGTCCCTGTGTCACAGCTATTGGCACCCATTCGTAGTCATTTCCTCTCATACCAAAAGTACTGGAAATTTAACACAAAAAAATTCTCCATTGGCCACACAATTAGGCAATGAGCTGACTACACTATCCAGTTGTTGTTAAGTCATCCTTCTTTAATATAAACGTTTCCCATTTCCCATATCTTGGCACTCTGCTACCCTGAGAAGGGCATTTGAATGTGAAAGCTAAAGTGGAAATTAGCTAAGTAAGACTTGATATAACTCTAGGAAGATGCCAAAGCCATAGAAAACATTCACATGTTGCAATTAGATGGATGAAAAAAGGATTTTGTTAAGGGGTCATGTAGTGGGTAGATATGAAGACAATAATTTGCATTCTGAACTATCTTGAAATCTAAAGATGACTATATCAAGGACCAACGTGCAAGAAGAAACATGACTAAGTGTTAAAAGATGTCAAAGATCAGATAATGTCAAGCACAGTTATAACATTTGAGAGACTGCATTCTTTATAATGTTTCAGCTGAAACCTGGCTATATTAGTTATTTTTAAGTAGAAATGAAATATAGATTCTTCTTTGGAAAAATACTGAAAATGAAAATAAATAAGTTATATCTTAAAGAGTTAACTATATTGTAAGAAGCAGTTTCTCTTGTTAATATGGGAAAGACACAATTATGCAATAAGCTTTGTAAAAGTAAGCATAACTAAGATAATGAAAAACTGAATTAAGATTAAGTGGGAATCTAAAGAAGAAACGATGATAAAGGAAGGAGAGGCTTCAAAATGAGAGGGTTCTTGATTTGAATCCTAACTGTATGCCTGACTTACCATTTTACTTGAGGCAGCTTCCTATCTACCTTTCAATCTCAATTTCTTCACAAGTAAATTCTGGAAACAATCACCTCCCTTAATGGGCTTTGGTAATGAACTCAAAATTTTCCTAGCAGTAAAAATTGCTCAATTGGTCTTTAATAAAGTATGGAGTGGGTGGTCTTGGCACACTGACAATTAACATAGGGAAGAGATTTCCAATTTTAGATTTGGGGTTGAGAGAAATTAATAGAATTAGATGTCAAATAACTTTTGTTTCTCCAGTGGAGAAAGAGATAAGTAAGTCTGCTGAAGGTCAATATTTTTTGAAACTAAATGTTTGGGAAAAGTCACCAGAAAAAAATTTGGTAAGAAGTCAATAAATGATTAATTAAAAAACTATTAAATGGTTGCAAATCATATACTGCATGAGAATATTTTAGGAGTTCCCAGATATGCATATTAAATCATTAACCATAACCTTGTGGCTGCTGAACTACAGCTTCAAAATATAGAATCTTATGGCAAAATATAAATACAGAAAGTTCCAGAATTTAGCTAGACTGGCTGAAAATTACCTTGAAATGTTTCAGGAAAATAGTTATTGAAGTCAAATAGAAAGGAGACAAATTTCAGTAACTATTGTTTTTCAGAACAATTATTTACATGAAGACAAAGCTCTCTTTTAGATGGAATATGCTTTCATATTGTTTGATTTAGTTTTAGTTATAATTTTTATATTCAAAATTATAAGGATCCAGATCATAAGCTCTGCTTGAAATATATTATTTTACAACATGTATCAAACTGTCAAGTAGAAAAATATTAATGATTACTGCTAATTTGAAAATTTTTTCCTGGAATATTTGAAAATATATAAGAATAAGAATAAAATACTGTCATAAATATCATTTTGGTCAGTTATAAAAGCACAATAGTTTGAGTGTATATATATTATACACACACACACACACACACACACACATATATATATATTCTTAGCTATGTGACCTGAGAACATTAGTTCCTCAGTTTACTCATCTGTAAAAAACATAAACTAAAATAATGTTTCATTTCCTAGCATTATTTTTGATGATGAAATCATATATAAACCATTTTGAGGATTACATTTAATATAATAGTTTACATAGAATATAATAGGATACTTAAATGTTAATTATTATCATTATTATTATATCACTTACGGCTAATTTGTTCTTTAACCAAAGCCACAACTTTCAATTTTACAACACATTTCAAAATTATGTCCTTGTTTGCCCCAAGTGTAAAGAGGACACATTTAAATAAGCATATCTCTCTTCAATAAATGTAAATAATTACAATTTAAAAAACTGTGAACAAAAGTTAGTAAAAAACAGTTTACATTAAGATAATGCATGCTCAACAAGCTATGTTTGACCTTTGTTAATTATAATGTTTTCTTGCTAGTCTAATCTTAAAATTTATGCTCAGTAAATGACAATAATTATTATACTTATTATCATAACTACTAGCAAAGAATTATTAAAGAAAAAATCAAATGAATTTGCTCTTTTGAAATTATCATGACAGGAACTTAATCATCAGATTCTTCTTATTTATTCACTCACCTATGTTCATGGAATAAGTATGTAATAGAACAGAACCAAGAATTTAAATCACATGTCCTCAGTTTATTCTTTCATGATGGTACTTCCCAAATGTCAAACTATTTAATTGTGTACTAATTTAAAATTCAATAGTTGGTCTACTATGTGATCTCCTGTTATTTTCACAAAATATTTATGCTATGAGTAGACCAAGATCTATGACTAATATATATGTTTGCATTTCTATATCCTCTATATCTATATCTGTATCTATGTCATCTATATCTATATCTATCCATATCCATTTCCATATCCTTATTCATATCTTTATTTTATGCATTTATTTTTTGTTTGTTTTTCTGTTTTGGGGGTACTGAGAATCAAACTCACGACCTTGTGCTTGTCAGGCAGGCACTGTGCAGTGAGCTACATCCTTGCCTCTATATCTAGATTTTACAATTTTAGAGAGAAAGAATCTCACAACACAACCAGCATATGCGATAAAAACTAACTACACACACACCAAATACAATTAAACAGACTCCATCAACTAATTCCAAACCCATCGTTTTCTGATTTACAACATTTGTTAAACTGCTGGGTAGTACCTGAACATCAAGAACTGCACCTTGTAATTAGTAAACATAATATGAAACAAAAAGAGCTAAGTCTAGAAAGAAAAAAGTGCTTACACTCAAAATTCAATGAGATTTAAATAATAACAGTTCAGGCCTACTTCACATCTGAAGCAATGATCCCCACTGTTTTTCTGGTTGATACAATTTATTAAAACCTCTCAACATATACAAAGAGAAATTACATAAGCTCCCAAATCCAACACAGAAAGCCTGGCATAAAACATTTAAATCATAATTTACCTTAGAAAGTCAGAAAAAAAAACTAAGAAAAATGAGAAGAGTTCAAAAAATCATTTCAACAGCCCACCAGAGTTAAAGATCATTTTCAAGTATTCCCGTTCAGATGTTTTTATAATTGCACGGATCCTACAGAGCTGCGCATTCTCCGAGTCCTCAAGCGGCAGTACCCAGAAGGTGGTGACTGTTTCTGACTGACTGCTTGCTTGCTTTTATTTTCATTTCCTGTACCAGAGTGAGATTGCTGTTTGGGGACAGTTAAATCTACTTCAAGCATAAGAATCATTTGTCCCATGTGGAGCCAGCTTCGATGAATAGCTTTTTCATTTTTTCTTATTCACCCTGACTTTACAATTGTGGTGCTTACCATGATGGTGTCTCATTTTGTTCTTTTTCTGGGTCTCACAGAATTTTTTTTTTTTCTTTCTGGGAACTCAGGCCAACATTTGAAGCACTGTTGTTTAGAAGGCATTTGGGCAGGGACTGTTATGGTGGAGTGCATTTCTCTCCGTATGGTACGGTCCTTAAATATTTGCTTACTGTTAAATGTGTACCATAGCTTGATTATTTGCTTACGGTTAAGTATGTACTGGAGTTCTCATCTAGAAAAAAAAGTATTGGTGCTATCTTAATATAAGGCAGAGATTATACTTTTATTTTCTTAGCAAGGCAAAACAAAATAAACAAAACCAATTTCTTTTGTTTTCTTTACAGTGAAGAAATGCTAGAAATAATATGTATTGTGAATACATAGTAGCTTTAAGTAATAAATTATGGTACAAAATATGTATTATATTCAAAGCTAAGGTTTTTGATTTAATATTATCAGTGAAACCAAAGAAAACAATTATTGAAAAATTTATGAAGTTAGAGATTCTGATTATATGAGTAAAATAATTCAGAGAGAAGAAAGAATAAGCTACAGATAATGTTCCTTTATTATAATCACAATTTAATGGTTGTCAAAAATATAAGTGCAAAAATGCATAGCTTGCAACTGCAAACTAAAGTTTCTCCTACTTGGAAAGTTAGATTTAATATTTTAATTCTGAAAAAAATGTCTACATAAGGGTATATACAATACCATTCTGATAAGCAAATATCCTCCCAAAAGAACAACTAGAGCACAGGAGTAAAAAAAGCCTTACACAAGGATACAAATTCTTCAAATGGGTAGTAATTTAGTAGCAGGGCATATTGGATAAGAAACTGAGACTTTTGTATTTGTTTTTGTGATGTAGAAAAAGTACTTAGAAAAGATTTTATTGGAAAAGTTGAGTTCTGGTCATAGTGTACCAATCTATTATGAGATATTAACAGGCTGGAAATTCTATGATCATTAGATAGTTAATATTCTGTTATATATCTATGTTGTAAATTGTCATAATTATACATATTTTTAGGACCTCAGTGCATACAAATGAAGTGCAATGATCAGTTCAGGGTAACTGCATATTCATTACCTCAGATGTAAATCAGTTATTTGTTCTGGAAACATTCAAATTCCTCTCTCAACTATTTGAAATGCACGATTGTCAAGTATAGTTATTCTACTGTGCTGCAGAACAGGAGAAATTATTTCTCCTTTATAACTGCCCTTGTGTTACTATTATCATCCTTTCTCTTTCTTTCCCATTTCCCACTTTCTAGTTTCTGGTAACTACTATTAACACGTTTGAAGTACGTAGGGTTTTCATGCCTTGCGATGAGCTGGTACATGTACCTGACACATTGCAATTCCTCTTTTCAGTTCATTTCCTTTCCCTTCTTTCCGTCTTATCCTCTCTTGATTTGCTTTCCCTTTGGGAAGTGTCTATTGACATGCATATTATCTTTTGTTTATTTTGCTCTTTATATTTTAGGTTTCACGTAAAGAGAAATCATGAAATATTTAAGCTTATTTCTGATCTTATTCTCTCTACATCTGCAAAATCAATGCTTTTAGCTTCTACATGTAACTGAGAACATTTGTCTTGCTATGCGTGACTTATCTATCTCACTTACATTTTTACGATTTTTTAAAATGTGCTTTTCACATAATACTTTATAAAACTATTTTGGACAATCATATGAAGGTTATTTTGGTTTGAGAGAGAATTGGTAAACACGCTTGTGTCAAGCCTGTTGAATAAGCCATGCAAAACATGATGAACTAGATAAACAGAGTGAAACCTGAGATAGTAAGGGAGAAAATGTAAGGCAAATTTAGCAAGCAGCTTTGATGAAATTTGAGGACTCACATAAGTTGTGGTATAAGAAAAAAGGAAATCCAGTGGAGCACAATCTGAAATTCAGCAAATAAGAGAATATATCTAAACAAAATTGGTAGTATATGGGAGAAATAAGGTGATTTGGAGAATGTCTTCATTCTGGAAACTTAGCATTGTCCATTCTCACAGGAGTGGCCAGTGGATGATTAATTCTAGGATTAGAATGTAGTAACTGAGTGGAATGTGAATACACATTTGGGAATGTTGTGCATAAGCAATAGTTTCTTTCCCATAAATAGAAATGTTTTCCTAGAGAGATTCTATAGAAACAGAAAGAGAAACAGTTATGGAATAGCACTGTACACATCTCCGTCTGCCTAGGTCTGGAAGAAAAAGAAAAGAAAACCACAATCCAAAAATAAGAGAGAGAAGGAAAATATTTCAGTGTCCCCACGAAGGATAAGTCTTACTTTTTAAAATGTTCTTCCCTTCAGTGTTATTTTCCTACATTTCTCTTATGATTGTTGAATTCTTAAGTTTCAAAATTTCATTTCTTTTTTTACCTTCTTTTTTGAAGTTTTTAATACTTACATCCTTTTTCTTTCATATTCAAGATTTTTCCCTACTGCCATAGTCTCAACTCCTACTTCATAATAAACCTTAAAAATAAATATTTTCATTCAAAAACATTTAAGGAATATTACCTCAGAAAATATGAAAGGCAACCATACAGGCTGCATCTTCTTTCAGGTAATTTGATGTAGACAGAGTTTAATGGGTAGCTGAGTGAACAGATTAAATGTTAAATGATCACATTTACATTTATATGTCACTCAGAACATATCATGACAAGTGGATTGGGTAGACAATTGAGGCAAGGCATTCTAGTAGAACTTTGTTTTTGTGTCCTTTAAAGGAAAGGATTACAATCTAAACTAAAGGAGAGGAGTCTAGGAGGACTCACAAATCTTCCCAGTGTGTTCTATGTTCCTGTGATTTAAATTATTTGTATCAGGGATCATAGCAGAGGCATTCATTGGAATTAGCATGTCTTCAAGGGTCAGAGCAAAGTTAGGTGAAGCAATATAAATGATGACATCAGTTTAAGACAAGTTAAGTTTGATATATTTTAAAAATATTTCTGTAGGGCAACAAATAGGTTATTTAAAATTTGAGGCTGAGTTTCAGAGATGCTGCTGGGGACTAGTACTACAGGCATAAATAGGAATCTCGCTGAGAAATTGTGTCAGATAGGTAGACAAAATTACAGAAAACAACTTTTAAAATGTCGTATTTTCTAATTAAATATCTCCAGTCACTTGCTTTTCTGTAAAAATTGATTTCACTAACTACATCATATGTGTCCATTGTATAGCCACTGTATTTATAGTTATGAATTTGGGAAATGTTGAGTGATTTCTCTGTCTACATCGGACCCTTTTTAGAATGCATTTTCATGTCCATCCATGCTTTCCATTATCACTACCACTGCGCATAGCTCTTGATCCGTATCTAAATTGCTCCCCTCTCCAGCCTGTAGTACATCTTTCACGATGGTCAAGGTTTACCGTGCCAAAGTAGAAGTTTCTTGTTGGATATTTTGAAAGATCTGTCATTACCAAAATAGAGTTATGAGGATTCCATGCTGCAGTCTTGTAATCAATGTTCCCAATTATCTTCCCACATGTATCATTAGATTGATTCCACAAGAATCTAAACTTTAGCCTACACTCCTTGCAGTTTTCCAAATACCCTCCTCATTCTCTTTTTCAGTTCTTCTGTGACTTTGCTTGTGTTTTTTCACTTGATGTAATCTATTCACTCTTCGTATGAATTGCAAATTAGCTAAAATGACCATATTTACTCCCTGGCTTAAATGTGATTTTAATTAAATCATCCCAATGAGTTAATCAAAAATAAATGTTTCTTCCATTTTACTTTCATGGAACCTCTCTTTTAGTGTTTATTTCTCTATCATTTTATGCATTATATGTGCCAGTTCTTATAGCTAATACCCTTACTTTCATTTACCCTTGTCTTTTGTTATTCCCATTAACAAAACAGATGTTGAAAAATTACTAAAAAAGAAAAGCCCTATTTCCATGGATTAACATATACAGAATCTAAGGCAAAGTTATGCCTCGATTGTATGAAGCCATAGAGTTGATCTTTGGCAACACCTGACCCACCCAAGAATTCAAATTAACCTCCAGTAGCTACAGAATAAAACAAAAATCAAACTTCAAATTCTATGTATTTTTCAACATTGCTTAACTACCTTTCTATTTTAGATGAGTAAGACCATGTGTGATGAGAGATCATATTTAAGACTATCTCACCAAATAACTTGTGTTTTTTAATCAAATATTTAAATATATATTTGCTGCAATGCCCCCAAATGTTCCCTTGAGTAGGTAGTTAAAAGTTGCAGAGATGTTGCCTGATGACTCTTTGACTTGATGGAAAATGCTTCTCTTTAAACATATACTTGATGAGTCAGTCACATTTTTTAAAGAAAAGGTTTTATTTCTCTTTTATTCCATCCTATTCTAGCTACCATATCTAATCCACAGATGAAAAGAGTCTTTGGGAGATTAGGTTACTCATATCACAACAATTTTGACGTTATCTACATTCTTTCTTCTCTTAATTTTTTTATCCAAATTTATTCTGGAAGATTACACACAATGGCCAGATGTATACAATGGTTCAGCCAAAATGTTCTTGGTATCAGCAAGGCTTATATTTATCCTTTTCAACAAAGCACCATAAAGTTTTTTAGGTTCCCAAGTTTTTAAAGCAGAAAGTATTTCCTGGGAGAAAATGGAATCTTTTTTTTGTTCTTCAGACACCACTCTTGGAGTTGGATCTTTACTCAGCCAGAGTCCAGAAGTCTTGTACTTGAAATACAGAAGAGGAAAGTTGTGTTTCTTAGTGTTCTGTGAATCTCTGGCTGGGTTGCAAACAATAAACAAATCATGTGGAGCCTGAATAGGTACTCCCAGATTAATCATGAGTAAAACATGAGCTATCATATTAGAAAAAGATACATGGTAGGAGGAATATAGGAGTATATGGGAATGAAACTCCCAAACTGCTACATGTCTGGTACAAGTTTGTGTTCTCTAAAATCGAAGGATGAATTATAGGAACAATGGAGGTAAAGAGCAGAACATATTTATTGAGAGAAAGAAAGCTTCTGCCTGAGAGAGAGAGACAAAAGGGGTCCTGAGCAGGTTGCCAGGGATTTTATAGAGCCAGATCCAAAATGGGAACTTGCAGGGTGAGGGAGACATAAGGTAGGACAGAACTAGAGTCAACCAATAAGATTAATTGTTCAGGTAAAATGGATTAAATTGGGAACAAATGGTGAAGTGAGTCACTCAGCAAGTGAGCATGCTTAAAGAACAGTGACTCTTCCGGTAGGGTGTTGTGATGGTGACTCCTGGCTTCCTCGGGGTGATAGAACACTATTTAGAGTATCAATTCCTGATGCTTATCCTTAGGCGGTATGTGGGTGCATTTGATTTATCTTTTGTCTTAAAGTCTGGCCCACAATGGAGATATATCTCTCCCATACAGTTGCAAGGTATCTGTTCTTTTGCACTGGCTCCTTTGAGGGCCCAGCCCTGTCTGACTGCCTATATTTCTATTTAACTCAGTTTCCTGTAACACATGTACATCATTGATCCCCAAATTGTTGGCCTCCATTGGTGAAAAGCAATTTCAAAATGTTTTAGTACCTTGTGTAGACTTAGAGCAGGAAAAGAAAATCCTCAGTAATTGGAAAGTTCCTTCTGATTCCTTAGTCTAATCTCCCAACCTTACTGTTTATCCACCAAATCCTTTCCCCTTTCTGTTACTTGTCTCCCTTGGGACTTTGAGGATTGCTTTGCCCTCAGTTCATCCATATTAACCTGGCACACATCCTCTGAGTCACATAATAGTTTTGTGGAATAGAACCTTCTACATATATTTTAAAAATGACATTTGTTAGACAAAAGTTTCTCAATAGCTCTATCTAATACATGCTTACAACTAAAATGCTTTAAGATTCTAGTTAATAAAAAAAGTTCAGAGCATAAATGATAAAGATTGGAGTTTCATATGAAAAGTAAACATCTTTTTATTTATTTACATTCAAGTACTCAATCAATTTATCTCATATTTATTTTAAAAAGAGTGGAACTCTTCTCCTCTCCCCATCTTCCAGTTTTCTATTGGTGCCTCCCTTTTGTTAATATTATCCAGAAATCACTTGCTTAGGGAGCCTAGAAAATGTAGTTTAACTCCATATAAAAGAAAGGAAAGTTGGGAAACTGATTTGAGAATAAAGGGACAAATGTCAGCATAGATTCCAGGATCTTACAAAGCATGATAGAGTAAGCACTGTAAACAAAAGCATGCCAGGTGAAGCAAGAAATTATGATGTATATTCTACAATAACAAACAGTGATATTCATAGACTGTGCGGAAACATTAGAAGAGTAAGCAGTATGAAGAAATATGAGGTTTTGGTTTAACTGCTAAAATTGAATTTAATGAGAAAATACTTTGCACCAGGACCTTGATGCAACCAGTATTTGGAAAATAATAATTTGACAATTTTATGTAGAATGATATTGACAAGACTTAAGAATATTGTCTAGCAAGTAAAGAGTAGCAATAGCTTTGGTTAGAAATGATTCTGAAAATTTAATAGAGACTTAAATTTCTTATTTACTTAATATGTGCTTTACATAATTTATTCATAAACATTATCCTAGTTGATTCTTAGGCCAGTTCTTCAAAATAAACATCATTATCTGATGATATGTACAAACTGAAGAATCAGAAAATTGAAGAGAGATTCCCACAGTGACATAATGAAAAGACCACAGTGTCTGAATTACTGGTAATGGTGAGAAACAAATGGAATAATTTTGGCTGAAAAAAAATAATATATTTGTGGGTATGTTTGTAACAAAGCTGGTTTATGTTACCTTTCTAAATACCAATTATCTATGTTGTTAATCTTAATTTCTCTGAATGTTAATGCTGGAAGATGTTTTGTTTTGGTTTTCAATGATAACTCTGTGTTATATAAAACCCAGATCCTAGTGCAAATTCCTAGTCTTTCCCCCTCATTTTCTTTGTATGTTGAATTATTTTTTAATTGAAACACTAATCATGTTAAATATTTTGTTATAAACACACTGATATTAAATAATATTAAAGGTTCAAGTCAAAGAATGATATGAATATCAAATACACATTGAATCGTTTCTCTGATGAAATTGCTTCTGCATGAGGACTTACAGTTTTCTCCAGATTTTTGTTAATTGCTACTTGTTAATCACTCTTAATTAAAGATTATTTTTGGGCATTCTCTTTAATTTTAATAATTCAGCCTTTACTAAGTGAATAATTCTTTCACAAGAATTTATCACAGACACACATGTCTTAGTATTTGTTCATTCCAAATTGTTGTCCATTTTTTATGTGAATTCTTTAATCATTGTTGAAGTAATAATTCCTTTAAGGGAAATTTTATAGTTTTAAACTTCCTAAGGGAAAAAGAAGAATAATAGAAGGCCTATTTTGGTTTTTTTTGTTTTGTTTTTTTAAAATTTTTTTATTTTATTTAAAGAGAAGAAAGAAAAAAAACAGAATAAAGGGCAGCAACAATACAGAATTCCAAGGAAAAAAGGAAAAGAACAACAACAAAAAAACTTAAGAGATTATTACTTGACAAATTACATACTGACTTCTTGGAAATAGTTGTTCAAATTATAAAGTTAAAACATGTGAAGTAAACATTCAAACAGTGAGACTGTTAACAGTTCTGCTCCACGATCTGACAAAAAAAAAACCAGCAATATGGTCATCCATCTTACCCACTCAAATATACATTTAATTATATCAAAAAGGTAAAATTAAACACAACAAAACAGAACAAAGTGCATCACAAGAAAGCAATGTAAGCGACATAAATCCCAAAACTAGACAATCGGAGATATTCACTCTATATCGTATTGACTCTTGTTTTCTTCCAAATAGTTGTCCATATTGTCACATACAGGGAATTCACATGAAACAACATAGTATGGAATTGTTCTGAGCAGGACAAGGAGGGCATTTCAGGTCTTCAAGACCAGACATTAGGGAAGCCAAGAATGGCTGTCATAGTGAAAAAGATCTATTTTGTATCTTAGTTGAAAGCAATAACCAGCATTATTGCATCTAGATTTTTCTTTAATTTTTGTTTCCATTTTGGTCAATGGATCACTAGCTTAAAGAATTGCTATTTCCAAACCAAACCAAAGATGGAAGACTGGTAGGTAGTAGGAGAGGGACCCTCTCTGAGAGAGACAGCTAAGATGCCAGAATAGAGCACCCTGGTGAGATCGAAACAGAGAGAGATGGACTCTCACAACCCAGGAAGAAACTAAAGTGCAAAAGACCACCCGAATATGAGGTCCTGGGGCTACCATCAGAGCAGCTAAGATCAGCAAGCACAGCACACTCCTCAAGCTGCCTGAATTCCTGCCAGAGACCTGACCAACTGATCTGCGCCGAAGTGACTGGCTTGAGCTGATGGAGCGTGGACCTGAACAGCCCTGGGCGCGGCTCCCCTGGACCTGGCCCTGCATGCACCCCACCCAGAGGCACCATGAATTCGCACTGCAGCTGTGCTGAAGTCGGAGGTCAGGAAGCCCAGCGGTACTTGGGGACCGGTATCAACACATGGTAAGTGATGGGAATAAGACCCTCCCACGGGAAAGGGGAAACCAACTGGATGACATGTTGGATTTGGGCATGACAGCCCTAACTCCATAAGGAAGTGGCTTCAGTTGGTTGCTCCCCTGGCCGAGCGGATTGGTGGAATCTGCTTAGACTGGGCTGTGCCCCTGGCTGGGACCAGTGAGTCACTACAAATTAATTCCCTGAGATCAGCACACACTGACGTAGTGAATGCCTACAAAGGTTGACTGGCCCAGAGGGGAGGAGCCAGTGCACACTGGGCTTGCTTGAACTTCACTGTCTGATAGCCAACTGAAGAGGGCAAAAGCTCCTAGCCTGTGCACTCTAGAGGAGCCTAAACCAACAAGAAAAGGGTCTGGGAATTACACTATACACTTGTATGGAAAGGACCAAAAACATGACAAGAGGGAGAAAAAAGAAAATACCCCCAGTCCCCAACCCTGAGAGCATTAATCCAGGAGAGGTAAATACAAAAGAGATTGAGGGCAGCAAACATACAACATCAAACGCAGCATTAGCGGACATAAAGAGATATCTTCAGGACCTCATAAGCGGGACAAAAACTGAAATATTAATTCAATTTAAACAAGAGATAAGTAGATTAATAAAAGAAAGACTGGGCACCTCTCAAGAAGACACAGACAAAAGAATGGAGGAAAACAAAAGGAGAGAAAAATTTAATGATGAATACAAAAAATCCCTAGAATTCATGAAGCAGATTCAAAGAGGTTATTAGGAAACTAAAGACTCCATAGAAAGCTGGCAAAACTGCGTGAAAGAAACCAAAGATAGACTAACAAAAATTGAACACAGGCTTGCAATGTGGGGTCATGAAAGGGAAGATCTCATAAAAATAACAAGAGAGCAAGCAGTAAATATACAAAGTCTGGAAGATGACAAGAGGATCTATAACTTAAGAATAAAGCATGAAAAAGAAGAAGCAGGAGTCAAAACAGAGG
>PVJX010000815.1:127520-206410 GCA_004027295.1 Dolichotis patagonum
TATTCACAGAAATTATTAAGGAAAATTTCCCAAGCATAGAAAAAGGAAATGATATGCAGATGTATGAAGCATACAGAACTCCAGCCACCTACAACCCAAACAGAGCTACACCCAGACACATAATAATCAAGATCCCAGAAATTCAATATAAGAACAGAATATTAAAAGCCATCAGAGAAAAGAAACAGATCACCTATAAGGAAAACCCATCAAAATCATGGCAGACTTCTCGACACAGACCTTCAAGTCAGGAAGAGCTTGGAATGAAGCAATTCAAGCCCTGAAGGAGAACAACCTCCAGCCCAGATTGATGTATCCTACAAAACTCTCTCTAGAAATTAATGGAGAAATAAGATGCTTCCATGACATGAGGAACTTGGAGAAATTGTGACCACCAATCCAACCCTACAAAAAATACCAAAGGACATTTTAGAGAGAAAGAACAACAATATGTGCATTTCAGGAACAGTGGCAGAGAGGCCTCAGTGAATGCGGCAGACAGTGGAATGGAACAGAAAGATAGACAACCAATAGCAGAAAAACAGAATAGCAGAAATAAGGCAGAGAAGATTGGCTGTAATCTCTAGTATAGATGGCCTTGAAATATTAACAGAGAGAAACACAGGCAGAGTAAATCAGGAGATAGGGTCCATTGAGATGCTCTATGTAGGGAGGCAGTGGGACCCAAAATAAGCAGTGCACCCTATGGGAGTGAAAGGGGAGGAATTATCTAAAAAAGGAAGGCAGAGGATACTGTTAATTGGGTAACAAGATTTAAAGTTTACATTATTCTCACCACTCTGCTTGGATGGATTACATGCTGTTCCAGTTTGTCTACTTACACTAGACTTGAGGGCATGGTCAGCTATCCCCAAAATAAGAGGCTATATTATGGTAATCATCCCTAATTTTCCTATCAACTTAATCTGAAGCCCTTTATAACTTATACTGTCTTATTATGACTGATCTTATTTGAATCTGGTTTGTTAGATTGCTACTTTGTATTGACTGATTTTATTTAAATCTGTTATCATTGATAGCATCAAGTTTAAGAGTATAGGCAACTACACTGAAGTTGACAAGATTCACTAAGATACTCACTCTGGTTTGATTATTATTTGCTTTTGAAGTCTTATAATGTCTCCAATGCTTTGTTTTTATTAATGATGTTATATACTGCTGAGACATCATGATAACCATTGTAGATCACCTTGTATTGCGGTTTTATGTGACTTTTTTGCTTCATGCTTTTCTAGGAATTGTTTTGTTTTATCTTTCTTTGTTTTGTTTTTCCCTCTAATACAGAAATAATAGATATACACTTAGAGACTCATGCATGTGTAGCACTTATAAAGAGTTTATGAGAACCAACTATATAACACATGTTGAAATGAACAACTACTTTGAAGATAAAGAGACACTATAGTACCCAGTGCTGATTCCATAATGTCGTGATGTGAAATCCAGCAAAACTCTCTCTCTTTGTTCAAAATGATTTTAGCTTGCTTTGTCTTGTTTAAGTTCAACACACATGAAGGTATGGACAGCTGTTTTGAGGAGAATGAGAGACACTATGACTTCCATTCTTGGCTTCCCTAATGTCTGATCTTGAAGACCTGAAACACTCTTCTCATCCTGCTCAGATCAGTTCCATACTAAGTTGTTTCATGTGAATTCCCTGTATGTGACCATATGGACAACTATTTGGAAGAAAACAAGGCTCAATATGATAGAGAGTGAATATCTCCGATTGTCTAGTTTTGAAATTTATGTCTCTTACATTGCTTTCTTATGATCCACTTTGTTCTGTTTTGTTGTGTTTAATTTTACCCTATTGATATAATTGCATGTATATTTGAGTGGGTAAGATGGATGACCATATTGCTGTTTTTGTCAGATCGTGGAGCAGAACTGTTAACAGTCTCACTGTTTGAATGTCTACTTCACATGTTTTAACTTTGTAATTTGAACAACTATTTCCAAGAAGTAAGTATGTGATTTGTCAAGTAATAGTTTCTTAGGTCAAGTAATAATTTCTTAGTAATAATTTTTTGTTGTTGTTCTTTTTCTTTTTTCCTTGGAGTTCTGTGTTGTTGCTACAATTTATTCTGTTTCTTTTTTCTCTTTAACTAAAATTAAAAAAAATAAAAAATAAAGAATTGCTATTTCCCTAAAATTAGAGCTAATATATACAGCTTGAAGTTTGATAAATTTTTCTTTTGCAATAACAATGAAGTGGCACTCTATTCCTCACCGAGCCCTATCCTTCTGCTATATATTGCAAAATTGGTCATGGAAACACATTGCACTTACTGAGTCAGAGAGGGAATCAGAAATATTATTAAAAGTAACATTGTTTAATTGAATCACTAATGACTGTAAGAATTACATTCTTATAATAACTTCCAATATCATTTCTTCTGAGAATATTAATCTAACACTGACAGTAGGTCATCACTGAAATAGCTGGCAGTACTATATAGAAATTAGTGATTTTATCCCCAATACATTTGACTCATTGCTGCTTATGTGACCCAAAAGTCCATATAATCAATTTTTGAGAATATTTATCCTCATGAAACAATAAGCTCAAAATCCATTATATTCTTTATGTTAAAAATCCTACAGTATTCCAATAGCCTATATTTTCCAATTGCTAAATGCTCTGATTGTCCTAATAACCTGTTGTTCAAAGTTTTCAATAAATGACATTTCTATAATTTCTGTCTATACTGATTTTTTCTGTCTTATGACATTTTCAGCCTCCCCAAATATTTACCAAGAATTGCAAACACCATTTAAACTGGTAAGAACTAAAGTGAAAAGGTATCTTGTAGAGCATATGAGGACTTAGAAGTTTCAGGCCACAGGGCAAAGATTAAATGACCTCTCATGACTCCCTCGAGTTCTACATTCTGCGGGGACTGATAAACCACAGACATAGCCAAACAAAGAAGGTACAATGAGACTGGTTCTATTATCCCAGCATTTAATGGTTTTCTGTGTATGAAGTTCAAAGCTGAAAGTTCTAACAAAGATTCCACCAACATGATTTTTCCTATACTTATCACTTTTCAGCTTACAATGCTTTCTTACAAGGTTTTTCAAAGAGCAAGAAAATGTGCTTTCTTTGTAATTACAAAAGTAGTTTTAGGTAACTGGAGATATTATGACAGATAAAAAATTGGCAGTGAAATCATAATAATAAAATTGGATTTGGGGGTGAAGTCTACCAGATTGACCAATCTGGAAGGTAAAAAAAAATATATATGATTTCTAGGAGAAAGAAAAGTAAATTTTGAGACAAAACATATGATAACCAAATGGCAAATAAAGGGCAGAAAGTTAGAGGCAAGAGGAACTGAAATATGCTCGAGGATAAATTAAATTATGTTCAAGGTCTATGCATATCATTTAGAAATACATGTGTCTTTAGGTAGAATAAAAAGTCAATGTGGAAGAGAAGAACAGTCCAAAAACTAATCAAAGCTAAGAAAACAGAAAATATATAGTATAAAACATGAAGTAGAGGGAAATACTGAGATGATAGAATGAAGTTAAAAGTGTAAAAATTATGCTGGAAAAATTAAGGGTGGAAAATGAAGGTTGCACAAGAGTTTGAGATGAATCAGGCTTGTTTCAAGATGAGAACAGGAGTTCAAGGCCAGAGATAATGGGACCTCCATGAAATGGAAAGTGTGATTTATTCACTGGAGTGGTGGATATTACTATCAATTTTAATGACTTCTTTGCATCAGCTTTCAGATGAAAGAAGGGAGGAAAGATATTGACAAAGAGACTTATATTTGCATATGACATGGAAAAGGGTGAAATAAATATCAAGCTAGAGTAATGATGAATTTACTAACCTACTTAATTTTTGTAAAGTACAAAAAATGGATTATTAATCTAGAATCCAGGCAATAATATCAATAAGTAAGACCTATATCCTTTTGAAACCTAATACAATGCAAGGAGGAAAAAAAAAGCCCAAATTCCTAAATCACTTATTTTCATATTCATGATCAGAAATAATTCCTAAAAACAGTACACTCTGACAGCTATGTATATCAATTTGGACAACCACAAAACATCTGATGCTGTTTCTCAGATAAAATTTTGTTGCAAATGTACCCACATACACATATTCACACATGTTAATTTTTATTTCACTTTACTATGGGGTAGGAAGGTAGAAATTTTTCTTCTTGGAAGCTTTTTCACCTGAACAGAGTGTAAGCTCTCAGGGAAGTCCTTGAGGCAGTCATTCACACACCAACAGCTGTGCGAATGATGAAAACACACACAGAGCCGGGCGGTGGAGTCCGGAGCCTGCTGTAGTCATCACTGCCTCACGCTGCCTAGCAGCTTGAAGAAGCCGAAAGCCGCACATCAAATTACCCCAGTCAGAGCCTCCTACTTCTCCATAGCTTGGTGGAGAATACTCATAAAAAGTTTACTTTCGCCACCCTAGGCAGTACACAGCTATGAAATTCATTAATAGGCATGAAATCAAAACATTACCTGCTTCAAATAAAAGAACTACCCCTGGAAAGTATTTCTTAAAAGTTTACATGATTTGATCTCAGATACTTCTGTTAAGTCAGTACCTCTGAAGATCTCATAAAATGCAGAAGACGGAACTGATTTCAGTCTTGATGAGTTTGATTTTACAGGAGATTGCATACCTGCTTCAGCACTCTCTGATGGGCACCCCGGCTGGAACTCCACTGCTGTGAAGATCTGTTTCTCATGCAATGTGTATTTGACTTTTCTCAAAGGCACAAGACAACCAATCCTGTGTTTATCTAGGTAGTAAGTGTTCAAATAATCAACATAGTAAATTTTAATTTACTCCTCGAGTGTACATGCGGCGTAAATAAATGTGCTAGTCTGGGACTCAGAATAACTAACTGCTATGTTCTGCCACTAAATAGCCAAAATCTTCAGTAAAAAAATTAATATTTATAGGGTCAAGTACACAAAAGGAACAATGAAAATAAAATAATTATTTGTCTTAAGAAGGCTCACATCTGACAAGTAAAATGAGGACATCCTGGCATTGTAAATGAGATTGAAGGATAGATCAAATTAGATTTGCTGAGAGAAAGCCACATGATGTCCTAGGCAGACTAAAAACATGAATTAAATCACAAGAATGGAAAGCTCTAGGAGTCAGAACAAAATGCGGAACTCAAAGAAGATCTACAAGCAAGAAATGAGGACCTTTAAAATAAATTGGACAATGATGTCTAATTTCTTTAGAACTTATTCATTAGGAAGCTATTAGATATTGTGTTTTGCACAAAAGAATATCATGGCCCAGTGAAATTAATTTGGACTGATGGGCAGAATTGGTGAAGCTAACTTAATCTCAGTTAGCATAATCAAGAATGAGGGGAAATTGGCTGGGCGGTCATTAGATAAAAAGAAACCACAAGCTATAAAGAATGAGCACAGAAAAGCCAAAGAGAAATTCAAAAAGTTGAAGAGTATGTGGAAATATAGCGATGTCAATCACACAAATAGTAAGAAGAAGAAACAGGAGAACAAAAAATAAGCCTGATTTAAAAATGGTGAAAACCAGTGTGAAGAAAATTGCATATTGGATATGTTGTTAGGTTATTGACAATAATATTGCATAGATACTTCTACTTGGTAGAAGTATAAAACTAAGGGTCCTCCAAGTTATAAAACATAAATGAAACTTTAAAATATTGGGTGCTAAATAATATTCTATTTATATAAACTTTTTGAAGAAGGAAACAAAATTCTCTGAGGGAAAACAATGTTTAAGGCATTCACAAAAAATACTCTAGAGTTGAAGTGAAAAAAGAATGCCATATAGATATTAGTTTAAGTTGAATATTCACAACAACAATGTAATTTCAAGACTTTAAAAAGTAATTTCAACTCTTGGCACATGTGCTCCAGCTCATTACTCAGGTAATTGCTTTGGAGCAAGATTTTGAAAAAAAAATTACTTCCTTCTCAACTCTGACCCAACCTCTCACATCTCTATTTGTTTTCTGAATCAAACATCTAAAAATATTTGAAAGACTGCTGCATGGAGTATTAATATTTCTGTGCCATGATTTTTTTTTCTGTGAAAGTGCTTCTATTTTTCAGTTTAAGAAGCTGAGAGAACTAAAAATTAGAATAACTATTTTCAATTGCTTTCCTCAGAAATAAAGTCTAAAACAATGCCTTAGTAGGACTCTCATTCAGCATATTTATGTAGTCAGCCTACTACTCATTTTATTTCCAAGTTGACTCAACTGGTATTAATTTATCAAAATTACCTTTAAAACTATTTATAAAAAAATTTAAATGATCATATGGTGATGTAGAATTCATTTATTTAACTTGACATGTTAATTTTGTAACAAATCAACTTCTATTCTTGTTTTCTTATTATATAATCCAAGTTCAAAACTATGACTACTAATATCTAAACTGTAATAAGCACATGGGTCACATTCTACCAGGGAACTGGCCAACTGCCTGCGCGAGAGACCCAGCGCAGGATGAAACAAGACAGAGACGATTTAGTAACGTGTTAAGCAGGGTTAGGAGACTCGGCCCCCAGGACAGACCAGTACCAGGACCTCTTAGTCTGACTCACTATGTATTGAGCACATGCACACAATTTCAGAGGGGGTGCTGTGCTTTTCCCAGAGCGGAGTAGTGCTAGCTGTGGGCTGGTAAAAAGAACATAGCATGCTTGCAAGGATGAGACAAGGATGAAATAAGGAAACTGTTTTTTCCCCAAGTTTAACATTTACTACTACTACATTGTTTTAAAGGCTCTTGTCATCCTCAGTAGGTCTTATCTTGTCTGTTGGGCGCCACAGCATTGCTAGCCCATAGGGTTATATCGTGACTGAAAGACCACAGCTAGCTTCTGTCCTCTGGCTTACAGGACAGGACAAAGATGGCCTTGGACATCTTCTGAACTCAATTTATAATTTGGGGCCCCCAAGCATGTTCCATGTAATCTGTCTTCTCATTTGTGGTGTGCCTTAAAGGCAGAAGAAAGAATCAGGGGGGTCTCGGCAATCCAAAAATTTGATCATCTTCTACAATAGCACAAACTGAGGGAGGCATCTTCCATGGGTGAGACCTATTTGAACTCCCCATTCAGTGCGGATATTTTTTTAATATTTTAAAATTTTTAAATTTTCATTAATAGATTTTCACAATAAGTAATGTTTACTTCATCGTGGGGAGTTTGTACATTTATGTAACACATCTTAATGTTGTTCTTTTTTTCTTCCTTTCCCTCATTCCCATCTCCTTTCATTGTTTAAAGCTGCCCAAAAATCAAACTGTTCTGACCCAATGTCAAGATCAATAAAATTACGAGGTTATTTAAGTGTGACCTTGAGTAAAACACAGCCTCTTTGAGTTTCTAGTTTTTTTTTTCTGTAAAATGGCAATTTTATACCTCTCATGACCAAATAATCTGAAGTTTAAATGACTAAATCATCAATACTTGCTACGGAGTTCATATTTACTATAGGGTCCACAAACAGTTAATAAGTAATGCTTGTATTAATCAAATTGTGACTTTGTAATGCAAAACTCACCTAACTGAGTTATATATTTGATACTGAAAATACTGATTTTATTAGAACTGATAACTATTTAGCATCATTTAAAAAACCACAATTGCATCCATAAAGCTGTGAGAGGAATTAGATATTACAAAGGAGAGAAGGATAATTTGTCCTGTATACCTTACTAACATTGATAAACTCCATCACTGACCGATCAATAGCGTTTCTGACAGCCTTTAGGGATCCTCCACACCTGGCCAGCTTCCTAACTCACTCGTTAACTGCTGCACCTCTGCTGCAAGCAGAGGTTACAATGTCATGCCTTACCTTTCATGCCACTGCTCAGTTGCATATTGTTATTCTTATACTTTTGTTGAAAAAAATCAACTATTCCTTATGATTATTGCTTGCAACACAAAATTATTTTTATTGTGAAGGATATTTTCAAGACATTTCATGGTCTTCCACATGATAACAGATTTTTTTTATCATTCCCAAGTTAATGGAATATGTGATATAAAAGTTGTTCACATGATTTTAAATGTAATATTGCTATTGTGGAATTATAATAATGTATACTACTTACATTTGAAAATTTACCAGTGGGAGGTCGTTGTAATGCACACCACACATTCACACATGCACCTCTGTTTAAAGGTTGTTTGAAAGGACAGCTAGAAAGAGGTCTTCACTGAACAATTTGGGTATGCTCCTTAAACCCTCAAATTTCAGAGCATCTAAGGATGGTTACCAACCACTGTGCTCTAGAACCAGTATATAAATCTGTGAAGGTATTTTAGGTTGTACACAAAGTGGAATGCTTTACCCCTAAAGTGATGGGAACCTGAAATCTCAGATGTCCTGCAAATTAAGAGAAAGTCTTACAGAATTTTAAAATTTTCTATTCAAAAATTGTGTATATAAAGAATGTGTAAAATTTACCTTAGTCTAGAAATCAAATTCCAAGGATCTGGGTCATATTTTAATATTTCTTGAAGTTTTAAGAAATGTAAACAAAAAGATCAGTGTTTTTAAATTTTATGAAGAGTTCACCAACTATTCTTTTCCAGAGTTTGTATTGAAATACAACTAACAACAATCTTGCAAATGTCATTTAAGCCAGCAACAAGCAGATATGCTCCTATGACTGCTCGTGATATTTCTTCATCCAAATGCCATAGAGTTACCATCTTTATAGTTGTAACTAAACATTTTTGCATAGTACTAGTGTATCAGGGTGGCTTAATAAACTTTCCATTACTTAGACGAAACACCCCAAGTGAATAAGTTATAAGAAATAAAGGATCATTTGACCTCAAGGTTTAAGTCCATGGTCAGGAAGCTCAGTGGTTTTGCAGCCCGTGAAAAGGCAGAATATCCTGGAGTGTGGGAGAGTAAAACTGACGGTGCAAAAAAGAGGAAGAAGAGATGCCTCCCAACACCTTTAAGGTCTCATCTAAATGGTATTCTTTCCTTTACAAGCTGTAACTACTGCAGCTTCCAGCATATTCCAGAAGTCACAGTATGTGGTCCAAGTGAACCTCTGGACGTGGACTTTGGGGGAAATTCAAGATCACTGACATTCACATGTTGAAAGTGTGTATGGATTTTATTTCACAATTGCAGGGCTATTCTAAAGCATTTGTCATAAAAAATGAAGTATTAGTTCCAAAAATACTGATCCAGCAAAAATGGCACTTTTATATTAAGTAGTTTCTGTAATTGGTTAAGCTTCTCAGTTTTCTCTAATTTAGATAATTTAAATCTACTCTATCAAAATATGGGGACTCAGGATCCCATCCTATGCCAGACACACATATCTGTCCTGTCTAAACACAATATTGCATTGATGTCTAGAGAGACAGAGTGATTAGGGGTCCCTTACCATACAAACTGTTGCAATAGCACCCTCAAATATGAGGTTAACTCAGTCTTAACTAATGGATCATGAACAGATGGTGCTCTACCTAAAAGCAAAGGAAAAGAATTCAATGAATAGTTGAGTAGAGGACATTACATTTCATTACATTGTCTTAATACATAGTTGTATTTAAAAGTACAACTCTATGAACTCTAAAAACGATTCTCAGCATAGACAAAATGGCACTTCGTGAACTTGCCACTAGAGGGATTGTCCTGTACTTTTGTTCTTGATAATCTTGAGTTCAGAATCCCAGTACTCCCTGTGGAATTGGGGGAAATTCATAGTTCTTTTATTGTGGATCTGAAAACAAGAACAACTCTGTGGGGTTTCCTCATGGCTAAAATTTACGCATAAAAGCAAGCAGTCTGAGATGCCATCTCCAGAAGAGGGTAAGAGCTTACAGGTAACTTCTGTGAGGAGCTCTTGTCAACCCTAAAGTCCATGTGTGGGGGCTACCTGAAAGACGTCAGCTGAGCTAGCACATCCTGTGTCTCCTGCTTCACTGGATACACACTGGGACCCAGTTCCCAAAACAATTTTGCAGAAGCAAAAGATAGGTCTCTGAACATCTGACTCCTAAATTCCTTATTACAAGAGTCTTCATTCTAGCCCTATTCTATTTCAGTTAAGTCAGAAAGAGGAATGAAGTATTAGAGTCAGTTCTCATAGGATTCAGTTTGTTACCAAAAGTTTGGAAAGAATCGAGTTCATGAATCAAGGCTTCTTTGTACTTGTCCCCTACTTGATTACCAGTATCAGCCTTGAATAACACCAACCCCAACTGGTTTTTGTGTCAGTTCCCACTGAATGTTTCCAGCTCACCTGTGCTCATGCTCCCTTTATTGTCAATGAAATAGTATACTTGCCTCTGGGATCTAATGGACCAAAAAGTCACTGACCAAGTGCTCATTGATCAGGAGATCTAGTGTAAATATGCACTTAACTTACAAACAAAATGAAACAGCAACTGTAATAAAAGTGACACAGTGAAGGGCACAGTGTTCTGAAAGTGTATCACAGAGAATTTGACCTACTTCCTGATATAAGGGAATATTTCTGTATGAATAATTGTGCTCACTTTGCAGGGTGTGTGGGTATTAGTGTAGTGGACGCTCTGTGGTCCTCCAGACTCTTGTCTGTCGGGGGTAAGAAGCTAATTCCTACAGTTGCTAGGAGAAAAAGTGGCTGTTGAAACACAGATTGTTCCCCAACTAGAAAACAATATGGGTGAAGAGGGGTTAGAATGAAGAGTTTCCTGGTATCTTTAGCCATTTCTCATCTTCTTTATCGTAGTTCATAAATTAAGATTGATAATTTTACTCTAAACACCTCAAAAATGAGAGAAAATTAAATTAAGTAGCGAGCGTATGATTCCTAATACAAGGCCATTGATGCACGAACTCTTGCGATAACTGTTAAGAGCACGGACTCATGAAAGATGCCCCTGGCTTCACATTCCTACCTTTACTCTACCCATAAGCTTGGGTAAAGTGGCAAAATAGTAGAAAATTTTCAATTACATAAGTTTGCTAAAAGTTCTTTAACCAACCTGTCCTAGCAATTAGCACTTAATACTGATAATAATATAATTAACAGTAAGCAACCTAAATTGCCAAGCATGATAGTTAACTGAGGTGTCAATCTGAGTAAGAAACGGTCAGATAAATTGGCCTCACATAGTTCTGGGCGTGGAAGACCTCTGCCAAGGGAGGACTGTTGCCAGAGTAGTATAAAAGAACAGGAGAAAGGAAGACTTGCTTCTGTTTCTTCAGAGGAATTCCAGTCTCCACCTTCACCTTGAATGTCGTCTCCTGCTTCCAGTGCAGACTCTTCAGCACCTTGATAGGGACACACATGGGACACAACAGTGACCTCAGAACTCTGACTAGATCTTTCATATCTCCGGTGTGCAAAACAGACCTTTTGTTCTCTTCCACACCTGATTTAGAGGGCAGTATGTAAACCAATCTTGAAATTCTTTTAATATTGTTTTAAATCTGTTTCTCTAGTAAATACTGACTGATACATCAAGGACCTTCAGTGGTTATAATTCACCTTTACATTTTAGTGCCTACAGTGGAATTAGAATTTCAAAAATATTTAAAAACAATCTACCACTAAGAATTTATTTAATAACACTTACACTCACGAAATATATTTATGAAATGCCTTTTATATCCCTGGAACAGTTTTAGATAATGTTTTCTTTGTACAACTGGAAATTGATGGACACTGAAAAGTGTCAAAGATGATTTAAATAGCAACGTGAAATTCAGGTTTCTTTGGAAGTTCAAAGGCCCAAAGTTCAAAGTCCCAAAAAGGCCAATGCCAAGATTGGAATAGTAAAATAAGCTTATCCATTCATATCTTGTATTATTGTGTAGAATCTCTACATCCTTCTTTTTGCTTTTATATTTTCTATCCTGATGTAGAAGTTATTTTTTAAATTATTGAATTATTGTTATTAAATTCTCAGAAATTGCATATGTTGGTAATTTTTATAAGATGTTCATCAACATATATGATGGCATAAATCAGCTATAAACTGCAAAGGATATGTTCAAAGCCATATCTAATAAAAAGTTTGCTGCTACAAATGTTACATAAAACATGACAATGTTAAATTAGAAACTACTTCTAGATTGTCTGCCCTGATCTATTTGTATTTCCTTATGAAGCTGTACTAAGGAATGACACCATTGGAAGGAAATGGTAAGACTGGCTCTCACTGCGTCCTGTAAAGGCAAACTTAAAACCAAATCTGAGGAACAAGTTCTTTCTCAGTAAGGCAAAGAAACCATTTGAGCAAAAAGTCACTTAAGGACTTAATAAGCAATCTGACAACTATATTTGGACATAATACAATATAAATTTAAAATAATAAAAGGTAGTACCTTGCCAAGATTAATCTGCAATATATTTTGCCTAACTTATAGCTAAAGAGCTCAAAATGTATCCTTGATTTGAATGGACTTACTTTCATTTAATTTCATAGAGCAAGTATTAAAAACAGTAATAAGTTCTCTTCTTTATTTAGTCCCCACTACAATTTGTGACACTAATTTTTTAAAGCTGGGACCAGCTGCCCCTCCCAGACAGCTACATTTTACATTTGGTACAATAGCAGTGTTTATCCTACTGGCAGGTTATTGCTGGGACAAGAATATTAATATTGTTCATACAAGTCAAATTCAAACTGTAAAGTCTTTGAAAGATAAGGATGATTGACAATGTGTCACACATATAGAAGTCAGATTTGGGAAATACTTATTTCTTAATTTCCTTCAATAGCTGTGGGAAATGTCTATAATATTTCAAAGTATTTTATACTTAATTAACTACCAAAAATTTTAGTACACTTTCAAAACTCATGGAAAATTGTCAAAGGTGGAGGCTGAAATTTTAAAATAACCTAACTGACTTTTTCAAATCTTCAGGAGAGTATGCTATAGGCCTATGGTATTATAAAGTACTTATAGAAAGTGAAGAAGCATTCCAAGAGGAATATTCATTTAGAAATAAATGTTTTTTGAATTTCATAGTGATATTTACTTATCTTGCCTCGTTTTCTTGCATTTTTAAAAAAAGTTTCAGAACAATCTCATCACATTTGTCAGAGTTTTTCAGATAGTTTTATAAGAATGAAAATTACCACAGATGTAAGATATCATGTGTCATGCACATCTAAAATCCCAGAACATGGGAGGCAGAGGCAGGAGAATTGCAAATTTGAGTCACATCCGGGCACTTAGCAAGTGTCTAAAAAAATTAAAAAGAATTGGGGTTATAGATTAAAATAAAGGTCCTGGGGTCAGTCTCCAGCACTGAAAACAATTATGATACAGTTTTAAAAGTTCATTAAGAAATTAATAAAGAATTAGCATATGCATTGCAATGTAATTGTTAGACATTAACTTCAAATACAGACACACCATTTATTGAGTCAGATTTTTGTCTTACTTCTGCGACTTCATTGGGAGTAAAAATATTGCCTTACATTTCTCGTAACTTCTTCAAATTTATTTCCTAAAGTCAGATTTCCAAAAAGTGGAAGTAGTTAAAAACTTATACCAATAAAGGAAATTTCTAAGGAAAAAAAGTACCCATGAAATCCATATTCTTGAACATATCTTAGAACATTTTCACTGCCTTCAAGAAATACATTCTCAGCAATTCTCAAACTTATCTGCTATAACAATTATACAGAAAACAAATTGCTTGCACAGGGAGACTGCTTTCCATTTCCTTGAAACACTAAGTAATTATCTCATTCTGTTATACTAAATCTGCTCAGTAAGTTAAAATAGACTCAACTTGATGGAGTATGTAATTTGAAATTCTTAAGTTTGTAATTTGAATGATTACTTTCTCATATAAGCTGCTTAGGGATTTTTTCATTTGTAAAAGCTAAAACATTTGGCTACCCAAATGCAGCATCAATATAACTTTTTGTACAATCCTTTATTTATTAATCATCTTCTACTGATAATCTAAATGATGATTAGTTTTGCCTCAGTGATTTCTTTACTCTTTTAATAAACATTTAGTTTAATCCTTGTTACATCTTCTGATTTTTCAAAATTGGAGAGGTGGAATTGAGCCATAATCCTTTCTAAAACTAAAGTGATTAAGGCAAAGAAAATATTTTAAATGTAAGAGGTTACATATATATATTATATGCATTATATGTAACATATTGCAGTATATGGATGTTATATATAATGACAGGCCAGATGTAATATATAACAAGGAAATGTTTATAAAGTTCACAGTCACCAATTCAAAAATATCATAATTTGAAGCATAATTCAGTTACATTTTTTTATTTAGGTAAACAACCTATTCATTTTGTTACCACATATGAAACATTGATAAACTAAAATAAACAGCTATCTAATTAGTAGAATGAGCTCTTTTTCATTTAAATGAAATTTCAGAAAAGATTGGGATAGTAAATTATCTAAAGTACATTTTTTAAAAATAGCTTCCACATTCTCACCATGGTTATTTGCTGAAGGAGCATAGCAGATGAGGCAGAGAGGGAAACCTTCAGACATTACAGGGACACTTCAGCAAATTGGGACTTTATTTTAGGGTAAACCAGGGTCGTATATATTTCTAAATCAGACTTTGACTCTATAATTCTTAACACTTTGTTCTACCTGTGTAGACGCCTTCGTTATGTTTCATTTATCTAACTCAGCTTTGTAATGTGATTTATTTTTCTAGTTATGTTCACAACAATCCATCCTCCACTTTCTATATTCTGTCTTGTTTTTACATTTACTTGGAAGATCCCTTCAGAAAATAAAATTTTCTGTGATTCTTGTCAGATTTAAGAGCTAACTTCTTTTTATGGATTAATATTAGTGACAAGCAAAGCTTATCTGTTAGTTATGACTGGCTCCTATATTATAACTTTGTAATGATCTCTTATGAATTGCAAAGAAAATAGAATAATAGTTATGCATATGAGTTCCAAATAAAACCTAGAATCTTTATATTTTAATTTTATTATGTAATATTGGATTATCTTATTCATAAGATTGCATTCTGCACTAACCACCTACTTGTTTACTATACACAAGAAAAGGTTATGAAATACACATTTAGACCATAAAATAAGGTTGTTTACCTTTATAGCCCTTGGAACATTTAAGAAATGTGCTGTATGGCCTATTATAAAGAAGAAGAAGAAAGTTCTGGGAAAATGGAAAGGAAGAGTACCCTGGATACCATCAGACAAGGGAGCTCTGTGGTATGTTATTCACAAAACATGACTGAAGTCTGCTCGTGGTATAAGTAAATTTATATAGTTGGTGACAGAAAAGATCAGATCACCTGGAGGACTGGAGAGGCATCTGTTTTAGTCATCAGACTTTAGAAAAAGAAGGTCAGAAGATTTATTTTGAAGAACAGGCTTAGGGAATTGGCAATGAAGTTCAATAGTAAGAGATATATTGTCAACAAAAGAAGGAGAAGAGAAAAGTTGTGAAAAACATCATTGCAAATGCAAGAGCCAAAGTGTTTTAGTTACGGGGTGAGAAAAGTCTTATTTAGAAACAATTTTACAAATAAATCAGAAATAAAGCAATGATAATAGGAACCAACTAACTGATTTGATAAGGCTCCTTCAAAGGTAGCAACCTGTAAAACAGTTTACTTAGTAGCTCTTTAACTTAAAAAAGGAATTATGATGTCAATTCTCCCCAAACATGATCATTTCTGACACAGACTTTGAATATTTTGGGTTTTCCCTGCAAATTACATAGAAGAAACAAATGTCTCTCTTTTTGGTTAGTTTTTTGTCTTAATCTTCCTTAATTTAATTAATGCAAAAATAAGAGAGTTTAATTGCAATGATAAACATCCAATGTATTTGATGATAAAATTAAATTGGGATGTCATAGAGTTAGATACTGTAGAAGAAATGAATCAGAAAAAGGTAAGATGAACTCTATTTGCTATTTACCTAGAGTTTGTGTATTTGGATTATTTATGATGCCATTAGATTTTAGAAAAACCGATGGCTAAGGGTCCGAATACTTAAAAAACCTCCCTAAACTCCTGTAAGGAGCTGATGAAAAATTCAATTCAGTTTGACCCCTAAATTCTACACTCAAATATTGGTCTATGAGGAGGATTATTTCAATTCTTAAAATGTTTTCTGCAAAATGCTTTCAGGTTTTTCTACTTTTCTTCCTTCTTCCTGAAATATATGTCCTCAAACTCTTCACCTAGCTCGTTCCTTTTCATCATCCTGGTAAGTACTCCCTTATTCCCTTCCTTGGGAGCACTTCTCCGCTAGGTGAGCACTCTATCCCAGTAACTGCCTATGCCATAGAGCTGTTACTTCCCCTACACCATCTTGCATTCATTAAAAATTTCTCTCTAATCCACGCTTCCTAAAAATTCAGGCTTTATATGCGCAACCTTCTGTTCTTTAACTTTGTTGACTCATGTGAACCTAGCACCTAAAATTGTGCCTTCCCCATAGTAAGAACTCATGAAGTTTGTGTCAAACTCCTGATCAAAGAATAATTATCTGACTTTATTATTTTTTTGGTTCCTTTTGTATGTTGGAAGCCAAACTGATAATTTTATGAGATGTAGAAAAACAGAGAAGTTTACATCTTGTTGTATCCTCCATTCTCATCAAACTAAGTAAGAATCAACATTGTCAAGGTTGCGATATTCTTGAGGGGTTCATACTCACCCACTGTCATGGACCCTTTCATCAAAATCACAAACATACACTATGAATCCTGTGTCACTGGACTGACTCACTCCTTTCACTTCTGCAGCTTCTCTAACTTAGCACTATTCCTGATCCATCTCTCTCCATGGAAACCCTCGGCATGCTTTTGCTAGCAAACTGGCTCAGGGTTTCCTGCTAAACAGATTCTGCCCATCTACAGAATTCTGTTTTCATTGGAAGAGCAATCTTTTCTGTCTTCCATTATAATAGTTATTTTCTTATTTGTGATTCCTAGCAAATTTTGAGATCTGCGAAGACTGGGATTAAAGTATAATGTTTTCAAAAACATCCAATTTTATGGTGTTTTGCCATTTTTCATGATTTTTTCATTCTGTTTTATATTTGAAACTGAGATAATGACTAAGAATGGTAAACTAACATTGACACATAATAAAATTGCCATTTTATGTCTAACATTAAAGACTTTTCTGACTATTTATATATGATTTTTAAAAAAATACATAAAAGCTGCTACAATGAGGATAAAATACAAAAACGTACCAATAACTTGCACATAACATTCAAAATGAGGTTAGTCATGGAATTTCTCGAAACCCTTGTTATGTGGAAAACCACAACTCAGGAGTTAAAACCAGAGTAGTCCTGAATGTCAACCGTCTAATGCAGGAAACTGGTCTTCATATTAAATTCTATTTAATGATGTATATGTTTGTGTGTTTATGTAAATATACACATATATAAATATTGAGTATGTAATAATTGACTTTTTGTTTTGGAAAAGACTTTATCCACTCCCCTAATATATATCTAGTAGCAACCTTATCTGTAGCTAGTAATCTTCCCATAAGTTTATCTTGAAAGAATTAGAGTGACCCCTATTGTTCAAGTAATTAAGTAGATACAGCCTCACTTTCCCAAGGGAAAGTTCAAATACAAATTTTAACTTATCACTTACAATTAATAGGCAAAGTAAGAATCACTTGCTTTACCTTAAATCTATTGTTCAAATACAATGAAAGAAGACATTTGATAAAAGTTCTCCAA
Organism: Dolichotis patagonum; assembly: GCA_004027295.1. Lineage (NCBI taxonomy): Eukaryota > Metazoa > Chordata > Mammalia > Rodentia > Caviidae > Dolichotis > Dolichotis patagonum. Next base: position 145,267 of record PVJX010000815.1, read on the forward strand.
TAAATATGTATGCACCTAGTTTAGACTTCCTACATATTCTATTTCCAATGTGTAAGATTTTTAATTATAATCAGCAGAAGAAAGAGGAGGTGAGGTTAAATGTCAAGTTGGCAGTAAAATAGGCATTTGAACAATTACAACTGATTTTGAATGTAAAAGACGTGAAGAAAGATCTAAACACAGGATTGCCTAAAATCAAGATTTCAGTCATTCTCTGTTTTAAAAGCTAAATTAGGAGTACTGGCTTCTTTTCACAATTTTTCAGTTTTAATGGACATTAAAAGTTAATAGCTGGCTTGACTGTAGATAATAAAGATTTCTGTCATTTATTGAAGCAGTACAAATCAATATAAAAGCCAGAGACTGCAGTCACAACAAAGACCTCAGTATGGGGTTACCAAGAAAGATGACATCTCAAATTTTCACAGAAAAAAAAGTATAAAAGAAGCTGTTCTTTGAACTGCTAGACATCCATTCCACCTTTTTAGATAATGTGCCTTAATTGGATTTGTAAAAAAATAAGAGCGATCACCTTTGGAAACCTTAAGTATTTTTTTGGCACTCGCTTAGGTTTTAGACTTGAATATATCTTCTTTAAGCGGTAAAGCACCACAGTAACTCATATTAAAAATGAAAACACTTTATAAACTTTAACCATTTCAGCTAGAATAAGTTTCAAATGAAAACATTCTAAAATTACTGCTCTATACATCATCAAAGTATTGATTTATCTATAACTAAAATTAACTTCTAAGAATAATTTTTGTCAATGGTAGAAGCAGCTAGTTTTAGAAATTATTTTCATATAATTATTTTCATCGTATGATTATCACACCCCAAATTTTTTAAAGTTTAACAAACCTTAATATTGGGATTAGGGATTAAAAAATATTATCACAGGCAAATCCCTAAACCACAATCTAACATCTTAGCCTAAACTTTTAGAGACAAGTGTTTGTTTCTTCAAAGAAAACAAATGATTTGATGTCTTCTGACTGTTCATTTTTAGCCTTAATATTTATGGACCAACATTGTGTCACAGGATTGCTCTGAAAATCTCATGTCACTAGAGGTGGGCTAAAATTAAGATTTGATGTATTGATACTTATACAACTTTTGAAAAAAAGAAAAAGTGACACATAGTGAGCTGAGGTTAGAGATAGTAATGTGTTCCTTACTATTATGAAAATCAGCTCATTCAGTGAGGTTTATTTGGTTTCTGCTTAAATTATGTTTATTGTTGCACATATTACATCATACAATTTTTTTTTACCATAACTAATGTAAGACATCTTATAAAGGAAAATGTCAATCCTGAAATTTAACATAGTCTCGATGTAACATCAATACATAAAACTAAAATAATTTCTCTGTTTAACAATATACATATTAAACTGAAGCAAATTACCAGTAGATATTATACTATTCTATCATAACTTCAAATTTGTGTGTTTAAATTCATATCTATAAAAGGATGTGTAAGAATAAAAAATTCACACTCTCGCTTTCAGTAAAAACTTTAGTAAAGGAAAAAAAAATCCATAGACAATATACCATCTGTCTCTTAAGCCATGTGACAAGAAAAGCTTTGAAAATTCAGGCGCTGCTAATGTGACATGTTGAAACATTAATCACGCCCTTAGGCCAATATAATTGTAGCTCCATGTTAATTACCTAACAATTAACAGCAGTAATTTCCAAGGGGCAATCAATGAATTAGCTTGTGATTTTCCCACAGATTTCGGTCCCACATTGCCAATCTGAATGCATTTCAAACTCTTCACTGTGGCTCATCAATGCCACTTCTGGTGTATGAAATAAAAATTCATTTGCACCCTTGCTAATTAGGCTAGAATATATCCCTCTGTGTATTGAAAACTCTATTCATTTGCACAAAATCTCTGCCACAGGCATTTTTCCCCATTTAAAAATTCATTTTCTATTAAATTAGAAGGTCACCTAGCAGGAAAAATGTACTAATCAAGATTTTATCACTAACGAATTAAAGATTTTTAATAAGCGAGTTTAATTAAGTTATCCTAACAAGTGATAACAGCTATTTACAATTTACGGCAATGTATGCATGTGCACCGGAGCATGGAGCGTTTGAAATCATATTCGTTCAATTCAGCAGATGTGATACATCCCAAGCACAGATGGAAGTTGAGTAGGTGCATACAGAGTTGAAATAGTTTCATACGTAACATCTGATCTTGAGGCAGAAGATGAGCTTGTTTGAAACAGAAGTTATTTACCACTTACATTTGAAAAGATAAAAGATGTAGAAAAGTTGACTCAGTGAAACATTATCTTCTACTGACTCTGTTCTGGTCTTGGTCATTAACATCACTATATTGATACATTTTATCCTAAATACTTTGTGCTTCTAAGAATCTGTGTACTAGTCTCCACTTGTCAGATATTTCCTGTTCTGGGGCTTTAGTTACCTGCCACTAACTATGGTCAGAAAATATTAAATGAAAAATTCCAGAAATAAACAGTTTATAAGTTTAACATTGTACCCCATTCTGAGTAGCATGGTGAAATATTGTACCACCCATTTCACCCAGCTCAGGATATGAATCATCTGCTGATCAGCTTTGCATGCTCGGTACATTGTTTTCCTGGAAGTCACTTACTGCTTGTCTCCATTACCAAACCACTGCTATAATATTGCAGAGCTCAGGTTGACATTGGTGGCAATTTGGATGCCAAAGAGAATTCATAAATTGCTTCCAATAAATGAAAAGATGAAAGAAAAACAGACTTTAACAGAGACTATATTCATGCAACTTTTATTGCAGTTATATTGTTCTAATTGTGCTCCTATTGTGAGTTGTTCATCTTTGTCTATGCCTAATCTATTAGCTAAAATACACTATAAGTTTGTGCATGTATAATTAAAAAACAGTACATAGAAGGTTAGGATATTCCCCATGGATATAAAAGGACTAAACCATAAGGAGTGACTGAAAAAATAAGTTGAATATTTAAGCTTTATTTTTAAACTTTTTGTAACGAAAGACACATTGTCAAGAATGATGGCAAATGTGTTTGAAGAAAGTGGGCAGCATTTTTAGTAGTTACAGGAAGATTAAGGGTAATGTGTTTTTTACTGTGATAATTTCTTTTTATGTAAACATTCACCATACTGTTTGATCGTATCTCCTCGATCAAATGTTTAAGATAACTTTGATGCAATAAAATCTTTATGGTATGTTCTTATCCACTGAGTCTCTCACCATATTATCTCTCTTCCTCAGAGTCAAAATCATCATAAAAGGCAAAAGTGGAGAGATTTCAGGGCACTGAGGTAGCCACACAGCACCGTAAAAGATCACAACCAAGAGCTCCAGAACTGCGTCAAAAAGTGGCAAGAGAGATGAGGTAGTGGATCTAAAGCATGGGGAATAATTTGAAGGGGATTCACGGCAATGGGCCTTTTACTATCATGAACTGTAAACCATTTAACCACTCATTGTATTTGTTGGTTATAACATGTGTATAATTTAATAGATAAAGATAATATTTTGAATGGAATATCATATGCTATTCACAAATTTCTTCTGGAACATTTGCTACTCCCCAGAAATGTAGAAATAAAGTACGTATAGTGCCTTTGTTGGTTTAGAGTTCTTACTGAATTTACTAACACTTTATTTTGGTCTTTATTGTTTCTGTGCATACACAAAGCTCCCACATAATATGCAAAGGCACGTTTGCTGTTCCACAACTGGATTATGCTTCCTTCAAATGATTTACAGAAAATATTTTTCGATCCATGACTTACCCATTCATGAAACGTATGACACTATGAATACTATATCACATATTAATTCTGATATAGAAAAATCACAAAGCTTTTATTTAATAGTGTCTTGAAACCTGTGTAAGACATGCACAAAAGTAAAATATTACTTGTTTTAGAGTTGAAGACAGGAAGGAAATAAAATTAGAAAATTGTTAGGAGCAACAACAACAGCTATGCCAATACATTATCCAAAATGATTACTACTGAAAAAATCTGAGTGTATAATTTCAGAAGATTCAAGGAATGATTTGAATGGTTTGACATGCAAATCCTTTCAATTTCAAATCCTCTTTCCCTTTGACCAGTACTTGAAACAGATTATGAAAAACTCTTGATGTAAGGCAGTCATTATAAAATCATAGAATTTTTAATCTCAAAATAACCTTAAATGTTAATTTAAAATGGAAGAACTGCAATTAGGTGACATAAATTGACCTGTTTATAATCATACAACCAGTTAATAGCAGGCAGAGATTTACTGACCTGTTAGGGCTGTGCTCTTTTGCACCACATTACGCTGCCACTGTTACAATGTCGTGATTTTAGTCATTAATGTCATATTTAACAATAATTAAAACGTTTTATGAAGAATTTTAGGAGTTAGCCTCCCGCCTCTCTGACCCAATTTTTCTTCATCAGAATTAACTGCTAAGTGGTTGTAGAAAAAGCACAATAATACCTTTTTAGTCCCACATGTAAGAAATGTCCAAGGTACCGTTTATTGATATTGAAGGCATCCTTTAAACTGGTTCTAATTCTCTATTATTCATCTATATTTCTCACCATTACCTCGTAGCTTCAAATACTGCCTAGTCATACAGGTATATGAGAAGCATATGTCAGGACAGGTTGTTTTTAAAAGATAATGTATTCAGCTTTGAATTGTTAAGTGATACACCACTGGTAGAGCTATGAGGAGAAAAATGATAGCATATATATCTATAGTACTGAAGAACTCAGTTTAAAAATACTCATTAAATAAGAGCATTTATAAGAGAGTACATAATGAAAAGAGAACTTTGGTAAACATCTTGCCTTATGCCTAACAGGTATCCCTTGTTGATTTATATACTTGTATGTTTCCCACAAGGCTAGGTGCACTGAGGAAGTCTAGAGCAATGTCATTTTTGTTTTAATAAATTCTTAGTATCATCTGCTAACTGTGACATAGCCAATATTTGATACTGATAGAGTGAATGAATAAAAAAATTTGTAAAAACTAATCTTTGTGTCTCCATTTCCTAATTAAAAAACATTTAAACATCAACACAAATACCACAGGATTGTTCTAACGGTTATATAAAAGACATCAACGAATGATCTTGCTGCGTCTACGAAATAACAGAGATCAGCAAATAACCATCTGTAGCTTCAACACAATTGTTTCAGGTCAGGTATATTTTCTATGACTGTATACCAAGCAGTACTGATTGAAATCAGAGTAGGAAATCAGCAATGTAGTGCCAAGTAGCTTTAATCCTATTTTTAATCTTATTTTATCTTGGTGGTGGCTTATTTATTTCTCTGTTTGTGGGCGTCTTACAATCTTATTACTTATAGGACATTAAAAAATACACCATACATTTAATCTAAGTCTGTTAGATTAGATTATGCCTTTTAAATGTAATCATGATTGCCAATATCCTGACAATATCCTAATTTAAAAAGAAGGGAGTGATATCATTATGTCATAATAGATAAAGCTGGAGTATAAAGAAATGAGCCCCAAATTTACTGACTCAAACCTTCAAATGCATGAGGAAAATTGAGCTACTTGTGAATTTTGTTTATAAATGTTCCATTTCTCACCCTTGAATCTCTAGTTACCGTCATGATGATAATGATGACAGTGAATAACATACTGTGTACTAAGCTTTTTTATAAAATATTTATATGTGAGCTGGGAACATGGCTCAGCATAGAGTGCTTTCTTATCACTGAGAAAGAATAAAGAAAGAAAACCGAAACAAAAATGCATATGTATTATCCTACTTCAAATATTAAAAAATTGTGAGCCATGGATTACTATTTTCATCTTGTAAGTAAAGTTTCACTTTCTAATATTAAATTTACAGTTACTATTCTCTAGTAAGTGGCAGGTGTAGATTTTAATTCTGGAAAGTACATGCAATGTCAAAGTTCACACTATATCTAAATCATTCTGATATATTCTGCCTTATTTCAGTTAATCCTTGGATAAGAGAAAGAAAAGCAATTGTTCTAATGAACATAGAAAAAATCAATCAACTGCAATATCTCCAGCTATCCCTTTCCCTATCCACTAAAATTAGATCTGGGCCTATCCAAAGAGTAGCTTCCTCTGCCTCTGGTAATACAAAGAAGAAATATTCAGATTCACCTGGTTCCTTTTAAATTCTTACTGGTCTTGCATATGTGTAAGTTAGTCTACTGCCAGTAACATTTTACTTCTTTCATTCTTCTGGTATCCACTGCTGCAGTCTTTAAATTATTTTCCCTGTGCTCTCTTCTTTCCTAGCATGGAGAAGACCTGATAGCATTTGCTTTCCTTTACCATCTCCACTACATTTCGGTGACAGAAGAGGTCTTCAGAGTCTTTGACACATTGTTAGCAGTTTCCTGGTCAGAGTGATCTGTTCAATATGTATTTTGGCATATTTGCCTATTGACCACTGAGTAGAGATTACCGGCGTGCAAGTCAGTTTCCCTACCACAGAAGACTCTGGAGTGGAAGGTTACCCTACAAAACGTATCCATGACCCCGATCTCACTTTCCTGGGTCCTCTCAGGTGAATCGGACCCACACCACACAGCAGTTTTACTCCACAATTCCAAACGATAGTAGTTAAGGAGAACAGACACTATGTTCTGGAAGTAAATATTTCAGTATTGTAAAGATGATGTATTTTCCTTTAATAGTTAACAAATTATAGCAATCTTAATCAAAATTGTAATGTGATTTTGGTTAGTATATAAAATGAACATAAAAACTTCTGGAAAAATAAACTAGGAAATACAGCTGTGAAGTTGGGAGAGTGGGAGACAGTCAGAAGGGAGACGCTCTGCCATGCGTCTGGCTGACTACCGTAGACGATTCTGTATAAACACCACTCTGCCGAACTGGACGGACTGCTGGCATGTAAACTTGGTTGAACTCATGTACACTCAGAAACCTCTTCCTAGTATTTTTCTGGACATTATTGGAGCATTAAGAAAAAAGAAAGAAAAGTAAATTGGTGAATCGATTTGAGAAATAGTTTCACTTATAAGTAACAATAATGATGATGATTATATATGCAAAGGATGAGATTTTTGGACATTAAGAAAGAACTAATAAAAGAAGTTGATGAGTGATATTTTTAAAAGCATATTCCAAGTCTTTGATGAGATTAGAAATTGATACACTTTCTGGAAACAATGTCTTCAGTCTAGTATGCATCAGGGTATTAATAACATCCATATACTGACAAAAATCTTACAAGTAACTTAATCAAAATAAATAATAAAAGTTAGTCTTTATTTCACACATAAGAAATTCCAGGTCAAATTTACTTTTAACTGCAAAAATCTGAGATGTTAGTGTAATAGTAACATGAATGCTTCATATGATTTTAAGTTTTCAAAGTGAGTTTTTACAAGTACAATGATATGTGTAAATATTCCTGATACTAACAGTACAAAAAGCATTTCCTAGCATAATCTCAGTTATAAAAATAAAAAAAATGAACAGATGAAAATAAATTGAAAGTTGTTGCCTTGGAGATAAAATCTGAAGTATATAATTCTGATGTTTACATTTTAATATACTATTTACATAAAGATACAATGACAAGTTTAGTTATTCTGCTAAATGAAACAAACTTTCATAATCTCATTTTAACAGACATTTCTGAAATCTTATACTAATTATATGAGATTTATTGCAAGTTTCAAAAGCTGTATTTTTTAACCTTTTGGAAACTATCTAGAAAATATAAAATATTAGCACAAAATTCAAAGCAGAGAAATAGATTTGAGAAAAAAGCTGTACATTTTCCAAATTTAAGAGAACAATGATAAATTAGATTTACAATATATGATAATGGGACATATAGTGTTAGTGCTTCACTACTGTTTTGAAGAAAACATTAGTGAAAAGGTGTCAAAGAAGTCCTCGAATTCAATACATTAAATGTTGTAATATATTTTATCTTGGTTTTTATTTATTTGTTTTTTTGGTGCAGAGAAAAAACTCAGGACCTCACACTTGCCAGACAGGATCTGTGTCGCTGAGTTGTATCCTCAGCCCTTGTAGTGTGTTTTAAATGTCTGTAATGGATATAGCTTATTTCTACTGCAGTACAGAATAATCTTTTAATAGTTTCCCAAATAGAAAATTGAACACTAATGCGATATGTCGAACAATATTAATCATTTTTTAAAATGTGTGTTCATTTCAATAACAAAGATATTGGCCACTGGATTGAGTTTTTATGCACCTTTGTATACATCCAATTGCTTACACAGTATTTATATCATTAAAGTTTGATTCTAAGTCAAAATTTTCAATTATAAATACTTATACATGTGTAAAGTAAGTGTTTTGAATGTAGTTTTGAGGATAAGGTGATGAAAGGGGATAGTTTAACCCTGTCTTTCTCCTTCACAAATGAATAGAAAGAATTATTGTATTTTAAGAAGTTTATTTGTTCTGACTGCTTATCATAATATGACAACGTGTAATTGTCTCATATTCTAAATATGGTTCAACAATACTTCCTGTCAAACAATCTAACATAAGTATAAATATAACTTCAGTAAAGAAATAAAATTTAATAAGTGATATCTAAAATAATATGGAACCCTAATTTTTAGTACTTTTGCTTTTCATTCAAAACCTAATATGAACCTATGTAGAAGTATATTTTATATAATATATGTAATGCATATGCATGTGTATGTATATTATATATAAAATCTAAGATCCTTGAACTTTCAAGTGTCAAAGAAAGTGATTTCATATTTTTGTATATAATTTCAACACCCTTAATAAATCTAGAATGTCAATCCCTTAAGTCATTTAAACTAGAAAATGTCATGATGCTTAATAATTAAAACATTTAATGCATTGTTGTATTTTACATTTTTGTATTCAGTTTCTATATTCTTCTCCATTTCTATTTATGCTATGTAGTAACAGCTTTCGTTATTACTGTTGAGAATTACTCTGTGGTTACAAAAGAATTTATAAATCTAATTATTTCATTACCAATTTCTAAAATTGTCACTCTTTTGAAATCTACCCCCAAGATGATATAATCATTTTGGAACCAGCATGCTAAAGATGTCCATATTTAGAAGTGAGATGGATGAAATAAAAAATACATACTTTATGTATTCAAATATATGTACAAATTTTATATCACCTGCAGGGATTTTTCCATTACAATCTAATCAAAGATCACTCAATAGAGCAACACCACTCCCTAGAGAACTTCCAGTGTTATCTTTGAAATAGAATGTTTTAAGCTGCCACTGAAATACAAGTAGGCAAAAAAGAAAAAAAGTCATTCCTTTTTACTGCAAAATTCAAGGAAATTGGAGATACATATGTATTTAATGGAAAACAAATCCCCCAAATAAATATATTTCTCCTCAATTTGATTTGAACCTAATGATTCACAGAATTTTATTCTATTCAGAAAATTAGAGTATACCTCTTCCACTTACTAATAAAATTTTGGTTTCTGAAAATTCTGTTCAATTCCTGAATATTCAGTCTTTCAGCCACACATGTATTGAATCTATTAGAATAAATTTAAGTGGCAGAAATCAGTCAATAATCATCATGTCAGCTTCTTCAGAATGAAAATACCTGAGATAATCAACTTACAAGGAGAAAAGGTCTCATGGTTTTATATTTCTCAGCCCGTGGTCACCTGGCTCTGGGTTCAGAGAGGGTGGGAAGCATGTGGTAGACTAAGCTGCCCACTTTATATAGTCAGCAAGTGAAGAAAAAGGCAGAGAAGGAGCTGGGGTCCTGATAGCCACTTGGAGGGCAAGTCGTGCCCAATGATCTAATGCCCTTGCACTGGAGTTCACGTCAGAAAAGTTTCACTGAGTCCCTTTAGTGCTATAGACTAGTGAGAAGGTTTTCAGCAGAGACATGAACTTCGAGAGACATCTAAGATCCAAACCAGAACAGTCTTGGAGCTGTTCTTTTTTATTTTTATTTGGTTTTTATTATGTGTGCTAGCACCAAGTTAAGCATTCTAGTTAAATATTTAATTCAGTAATTATAAGCAAGAGTAGAACAATAGTATACCAACTTTAACTAGTTGGGGCAGTGTAACTTTGATGTCAAAGACAAGAAGGTATTTTTAAGTGATTATTGGTTCTGACAGCCAGGCCAACTAAATGACGTACAACTTGAACAGGAGGTACACAGTTGTAAAGAGTCAAGTGCAACTAACATAAAATGTAGCAAATAAAGCAAACAGAAAGTATTAAATGAAAATTGATGCTTAGAAATCATGGTATATGTCTTGTAAATAGATACAGATCATTTGAGTAGTTAGAGCAATACAAACAAATTAAAAAGTGGAGAGGGAGAGAAAGTCATAAAGTGAAAAAAATTAAACATGGAGCTTCTGAACTACAGACATTACGGTAGCCATGTTTTGAAACCAGTAATACTTGCATTCTTTTGTTTTGATTGGTTTTACACTGGATTTGTTTTGTTGGAATTCATTGTGTGTGAAGACATGGACAACTATTTCAGGGAGACCAGGAGACACTGTGGGAGCCTCTGCTGCTCTCCTGTTTTCTTGTTTTGAAATCCTATGTTGCTAGCATTGTTTTGTTCTGACCTGCTTTGCTCTGTCTTGTTTTGTTTTATTCTCTTTAAAATAAAATAAAATTAGGAATTTTAGAAACTAAGTTGATAAAATTTGATAATCTTTTTTTAATTGTAAATTATAATTTAAGGAATATTTAAAATAAATACCAACATTTTAATCTTGTCATAAGTTAAACTTTTAAGACTGTATGGCACCTCTTTTATTTTCTTCAAAGAAAACAAAATTATAGCTGCAAACATAGTTCAGGGATGGGAGTAGATACTTTGCATGCTAAACATAAAGCCTTAGGTTCAATCTCTAGTATACAAACAAAAATTTACATAAAAATAGCCACTGTTTGCCAGTCTTCTATATAAGATGATCCTCTTTCCATGCCTGATTTATGGCCCTTAGCATAATGTCTTCCATGTTCATCTGTATTATGACAAATGACAGGATCTCTTTCTTTCTAATGGTGCATAATAATGCTCCATTGTACATACGTGGCACATTTTCTTTGTTGACAGACACAGATCAACCCGGGATATTGTAAAGAATGCAGTAGAGAACACAGGAGAGTATGTATCTCTTTGACAAACTAATTTCAGGTTTTTGGGTACATACATACAATCACTGGATCATGTGTAAACTCTACTGTTAGCTTTTTGAGGAACCTCCACACTGTTTTCTATAATACATGAACTAATTTACATTTCTACCAATAGTGTACAAATGACATCTGCCTCACAATCTGCAGTACTGTTTCTTTCCCTTCTATTTGTAGAAAGAGACTGAAAAAAGAATTCTCACTGTAAGATACCTCGTACCAGAATATTGAAATTTATTGTCTTTTGAGTGAATGAAGTATTTCTTTCTTGATGTATAAAAAATCTACTACACATTTACTGCAACCTCACAGAATATCCATGTAATAGGTTAATTTTAAAGCTGGAAAACATTTCACATTCCTTTCTGTCTTGAGACCCCAGGTATCCAGTAATCTATTATATCTGGATATTACAAATGTAAACCTCTAAGTAACAATAATAGTGTTTTCAAATAATCTGTTTTCTCTTTTGACATTGAGTAATAAAAATTTCCTAAAAATAACTGAGCATATAAAGCAGGCAGGAACTGTAATGGCACAATGAATTCGAGGTCATGTGTCCCTAGAAGAGACTTCAGAGACAGAGAGAGAGAGAGAGAGAGAGAGAGAGAGAAGTAGATAGTGTTGAGAACTGAAGCTAATTGTGCACTTCAGATGTTTCAAGATCAAATCCTTAGCTGAAGTGGCAGGATAAAAAGTAATCATAAGAAGACAGAAGAGTAATAAAGGAAATTCATTAAAATTAGGAAATTTTTATGGGATATTGAAAGAATTAAACTGTCTTTAAACACTAGACCTAAGAATAGCATCTCACAAAATTCAATTAACTAAGTCTGAGGGAAACATTGTGATTGGAAAATTTTACATTGAAGCAAACTAAGTCTATTATTTTCATGTCTTTTTTTAAAATTTAGATTGTTCAGACCCCTCACCCAAAACACAACCTGCATAATCTTGTTCGAATAAAGGTGTAATACTCTTGTAAGAATATTCTTGTAAGTTCAAGAATGCCAGCAAAAACTAATTTAAATATATAACATAACAGAAAACCCAGTCAGGATAACTATAAAAATAAAGCAGAGTTAGAAATAAACTGGGTCATATAAATGAAGAATAGAATAAACAGAGAAAAAATTGTGCCATTGAACTAGTATATTTAACATCATATAGATAAATTTTATTGATATTTAATCCATACTTGAATGCAAGCACTCAAAAGTGTTGTATGGTCCTTTATTTAGTAATTTACTTTTTCACTTTATGCTAATGTACTAATTATTAATCTGTATAAAAATGTAGATGAAAACATTTTATTGTCATTTTTATATTAGTAAAATTATCAAAAATAAAGAACTGGTTAATATAGCTAAATAGGATTCTATCATGAAACCATTAACATAAATGTAACGAAGTTAAACTAGAGAACCATGTTTTAGGTTTGATCATCATATTTCTTAGTGTTGTGGTCAGGGGTTGTGCAGAGAACAATTAGAATCAGAACATGGAGTTTATAATATTATTTATGGTGGCCACCCAGAGTTAACACAAGAAAATGCAGGAAATCTATCCACAACACTGAAGACATAGAATATTTAGCCAAAGGCCTGAATCCCACAGCAATGTCCCACATGAGTCCAGATGAAGACCCAGAGCTCATGACAGTGCCTCCCACGAGTCCAGCTGGAGGTCTAGAGCCCACAGGAAGGACTAATGCCAGTCTCTTTTATGAGTCCATGCTGGAAAAGCCCACAGGTCAGCAGTGGAAGCTAGAAAGTCTATGCCAGCAGGGTGAAGAAGCTGTGCTGATAGGTTGAGGGTTCTACGCTGGAGCCAAGAACCTCACAACAAAGACCAGGGCTGTCCTGAAAAGCACCACAGCCATCCTCAGTGACGCAGAGGCCCGAAGATCCTCCAACAACAAGCACAGTCAAGTACATGCCATGAAGCCAGTGTGACAAGTTCATCCTGGAGATTAAGCAGCACATGTCTTCCCCTCTGGAGCCAGGAAGTAATGCTCAATGTGAGGACCAGAGCTTCTCCAGGAGAACCAACGGCTCAAACAGCAACACATAGGAGAACTCACGATGCCTCAACGCCTAGCTCCTCCATGTCTGTATTTATGCTGCAACTGTCCTCAGGTGAAATATCTCCGCTCAGCACCATGGTGATGTAATCCAGCTGGTGTTAAATTGACCACCAGTTTTTAATCCATAGCACTTAGTATGCGCAATACAGTTCTGTATCGAAGAGGGAAAGGAAACAAAATGAAGCATTCTTTTTGAAACTAAAGAAGTATCATTTAGGAATTCCTGATACAATTTCATTTCCTTGGCAGAGTACACTTTATTCATTTGTGGAAAATCAGTAAAATAACCTCTCAAATTATGAAAGTGATAGGCAAATAATCAACAGTTAACTTTGGCAAAACTGAAGTTATTTTTAATCCAAATGAAGAAATTGAGATGGTACATTTTCTCTGTTTAATGATATATTTCTGGGGACCAGGGATTTAGCTTGGTGGCATGAGTGCCTGCCTTGCAAGTGCATGGTTGTGAGTTCAATCCCGGGCACCAAAATAATAATAATACTAATAACAACAACAATAATAACATAGTTCTTCCTCAAGGTTGGACCTAAGTAGAATGCTATAAGAGAAATAGTTAAACTAATTTTGGTTTTACACATTGGAAAAAGACTGTACGCATTCATTTCTGTAGACCACACAATCAATGCCCTTCCCCCGGGCCTGTGCTTTTGAAAGGCTTTTCCGTGGTGTTTCTTTAACTGTGCCGCTAGCAGTGCAGCAGTGTAGTGTGGTACGAGGAGCCTGGTCAAAACGGGGTCAGCCAGTATGCAACCTGGCACCATCAGGTTGTGCGATCATCACTGTATATTACTTAGCTCCTGTTCCTTTATTTTTAAATTAATTTGTTAAGATTCCTATGTATTAGAAAATAATAGCTTTTAATATAAATTTGGCAAATGGATACAGTCTTTCTTTTTATGACTGGTATCAAGGGTAGACAATGTTTATGGCTTTCTGCCATCACTCATTTCCCTTAACCTCTGCCAACACTTTCATTCTTCTGTGTTTTTTGCTTGGTAGAGTGACCCACATTTTTGTTTCCAATGGTTTTGTATTCTTATCCGTTCATCCATTATTGAGTTAGCACATTTTCTGTTGATGGTAAGAATCCTGCTAAATACTATTTGCCAGCTTGGTGACCTTTTGGTCTATTGATTTATAGGCACAAGAAGCCACCAATGGTCTATGATCATCTTGATTCCACTCTAATGACACTATAAGAAGTTTTCTACTTTTTAAAAAAATTCTCACATCAAGATTTCAAGGCTGGGGATTATGAGGAGTCATGCTGTAAGGAGGTGTTAGTTGTAATAGTAACAGGTCACTCTCACCTCTATTCCTTGGTGTCTAGACTGGAAGTTTACTGTTATTGTGGAAATAGCACCATAGGTTGGTCTCTAGTGTGAAGCATATACTATGCTCCATGGAAAATCCTTGTCTCAAGTGTACTATTCATGAGATTAGTATGCTGGATTTACATCACAATTTCTTTTATGATTTTTAAAAAAATTCATCAGTATTCGTCCACAGTATATAATGAGTTGAATATAATGGGGAGGGAATGAGTCTATGCCATCTCTAGATCTTCCCATTTGCCAAAGATCTATCTCCTCATTTCCTATTATTTATTTTTATCTTGATTTTTATGTTACTTGTACTTTTTTTCAAATCAGAGAAACCATGAGATATTTAAGGTTGTGAGTCTGATTTATTTCATTTGACATTATTGCGTCAAGGGCACCATATAATTTTTGATCCAATATTTACAAACAATTCTTTGAGACATAATAGAATGCTTTTCAAAATCAATTCTAGCAGTATACTTCAAGACTGTTCTATATGTTTAGGGAATATACATTTATCTGTATTCTTTGCACATGCATTTTACAATATTTTTTACATATTTGGATATTTTTCCACTTGAAGAGTAAGACCCTTACATCATATTTTTTTAATTCTATCTTTATTACTTCTCACTATTGACAATTATTGAAAGTGAATATTAAAGTAGAAAAATTCTAATTGCATGTCAATTATAAAAGTAACAAATTTATTTCCACAAAATAATTCATGATTCCTGCACCAGGATGTCAAGCTTTTTCCATAGTCCCATATCTGCCACCTGATTCTTCCATTTTTAAAGGAGAGTGTGATGGTTAATCTTGATTTGATTAGGAAGACCTGGGAAATTAGTAGAGAACTTTTTTGGTTGTGTCTATGAGAGTATTTCCAGTGATGCTCAGCATGTGGACAGCAAAATAAAGAGAGAGACCCGCCCTGAGAGAGGGCAGCACCATCTTGCAAGTAGAACAGAGGAGGAAGAGAAGCAGAATGACCAAGTCTTCCGGCACAAATTCTTATCTCTCTGCTTCCTGGTTTCCAAAATGTGAGCAGCTCTCCTGATGTGTGCCTTTCTGTTTCATAACAGGGCTAAAAGAAATGCAACCAAACGACCATGGACTGAGATCTCTGAAACCATAAGCTAAAATAAATTTCTTTCATCTTCTCAGATATTTTTGTCACATTGATGTGAATTAACACAAAAGAAAACAATCATTTGATTCATGTTGTCTTTCAAAATGTGCTAAACATCTAGAAAATTGAAAATGAATGAGAATGAAATAACAAGCGAACAAGCCAATGACTATCAGATAGAGCTCATGCCTTTTCGTAAGTGGTAAATTTGTTGGAACCCAACATTGATTATCATGGATCAGAATAATCTCCTGTCTAAAATTCTAAATATCTTTTTTTCTCTATCCAGAGAATCACAAATCTAAGGCCACTGAAGGAAGTTCAAATTTTTCTATCACCCAGTTAGAATGTGGTTGAAATGTAGTGTCTAGTACCACTCTAGGTTTTTCACTGGGAGGAAGATCTCACTGATTACTTCATTCATGTTCCAAAAATATTCCAACACCAAAGTTTCTCTCTTGTTTTTGTTAGAAGATTTACTTTTTCCATATAGCAAGAGGACCAACCATTCTCAAAACTGATGGTATAACTACAAACCTTTGAGGAATTAAAGGCATAATTAAAACAAGCAGAGCTAAGAATTTAAGCAACAAAAAAAAAACTTGCAAAACACATGTCTAAGTGATTTATTTAAATTTCATTGTACATTTTCTAGAATTATTTCAAATATCATTTTTCTCATATCACAAAAATATTCAAATATTATAGCATAAAATATAACTGGACGATATATGTTCATTCATTTTTTGGAAGATATGTGGAAGTATATCTGTATATTTCCTCACATATTTCAGATACATTCCTTTCCACTTTAAGTTGATGAATGTAAAATCTAGATTCTACTGCTGCAACTAAGTAATAACAAAAAATATTGCCTTTTTATTTATCACTACAATCATTTTAATTATGGACTCTTTGGCAGACACTCGTTGACTACTCTAAATCAATCCCAACTCTTGGTAGCAAAGGCTCTGCTGTGGTTCAGAAAGTTAAATAATATTAACTGGGTTTCTCAGGTGCGTGTGGCTGCTCTATTCACACGTGGTTGTTGAAAGAGTATTCAAGTCAACTATTTGATAAAAGTTTGGTCAGTGAAGCAAGGGTGGAAATATTCTAGAGGGCTTCTTGGAGAGTGTTCTTTGTTCTAAAACATTAAGTAAAAATGCACATTTACTTTGAGTAAATATTTCAGGGTCTGTGTATAAATATTGACACTATCTTACAGTCATTAAGACAAAAATTGACATGATGAAAAGGATTTTATAAGGTTAAAAAGAAAAACAAATCCATGTATGGTTGAATCACTGAATCAGTGAAATCTAAAATTTTCTGAATTGTTATAATTTGCCTGGTTTATGTGGTTTTTAATATTTTATTTTATCCATAATCATCTACCTAGTTTGAGGTGTAGTGAAAAGAAATATACAAAATTCTTTAATGCATTTTAACTGTAGGCTATCCATTCTTTTATCAAAATTTTCCCAACCAGTTTCCACTTTGACATCATGATTAATGTAAATTTTAACACAATCACTTAAGAAATTTTAAAACCTCATTTTTAAAAGTTTGGTGTTTCTCATAAAGCTATGAAATAGGTTTGTTTTACTCTTGTGCACAAAGAATATAATTGGATCACCTTTTCAGGATTTTGTAATATATTTTTGTGTAGTTATTACTCATAATGTTATGACATGTAACAGTATTAGAGTTTCTCTGTTTTTATTACAAAAGTCTTTTGGGTCTGTGAAAAGTTTAATATATTAAAATTTAATAAGTGTACATCTAACTTTAACCTCAACTTATGAAAATCTATGAAAATTAGATATACTGTTTGACATTCATATCAGACTTGGCGAGTCTCACATATCAAAGGTGAAAATACACACACTTACCAAATTATATAAAGCATCTTCTGTATAATGTATATGTTTTGCTTCAAAGAGACAGGTGTATGTAATTTTAATGTCACCCTCAGAAACACCAAAAAGCACCCTGGCAATCAGTGGAAAGGTTTAATAGGTTTTCTGTCTTGTTCTTAATTTGCTGAAATTACAAAATCAATACTTGCAGTTGTAGCTGCAGTTACCCGTTTTACTGCTTTAAGATAAAGTCTACAAGAAAGTAACCTTCACTTTCAATTTGTAGCCGAGAACATCAGGTTGTTCTTGGTCACTACTTAAATAGCCTGTTTTCTGCCATCCTCTGTAAGATATTCCAAATGTGTTGCGGTTCCATTTCCAAGGAGATACATGCTAAGCGAAACTGTGATTAATGCAGAGCCAGCAGGAATTGAGTTCTATGCTTTACCTCTTTCTGTCTCTCTCTCTCTCTCTCTCTCTCTCTCTCTCTCTCTCTCTCTCTCTCTCTCTCCAGCTTACTGATGTGACTTTATTTAGACAGCTTAGACTCATAGGAATCTCTGCTATCATTTTCAACTGTGGATCACAGATTAACATCAAATGTCCGCACACACTCTCCACCCATATGAGAAGTAATTTCTACCGTCTGAACTCTGATTTTTCCTATAAGATACTTGTTACATCGCTCATTCCTGCCACTTTTGAGATAATTCTTTCCAGCTCGAGTCAGATTAATACAAAGTAGGCAAGTAAATACATTTCTAAGATTTAGTTTGAAAAAAATATGAGAGATCACTTGCTTTAAAATGTCAAAGGTATTTTGAGTACTAAAGCTATAAAAATTTTGAGTATTAAAGCTATAAAAGTTTTTTTTCACCATAGAAAGTCACTATAAACATGGGCAAATTTGCTACTGGTCTCAGAATTATAATGCTTATAACATAATCTTCCATGTGAACATCAGTTTTTAATATTTTACCCACATTCTGTATACAAGAAAAAGTGAAAAACTTGGACTTGTTAACTCAAATGTCTTGATTTTGAATCACATATTAGGAAGTGTTCTGCTCCGGGGTATTCAGTAGTAAAAGTATGAAGTCCAGAGAGTGGTCTATCTGTCTGCCTGTGCCTCTGTGATGTTTTACTCCCAACATTTTCTTGACTGAAAACACAAAAACATTTGCTATTTGATTATCTCATGACCACTGTATTTGAATTATAATTTGAGTGATTCTATTCTACTTTTCCCTTACTTTAGTGGTTACCAGAGTCCAAAGAATGAAGGAGAATGTGTAGAGTTAAAATTAGTTTTACAGAAATATTCCATTAGATATATGCAGTATTTGTGTATATATTGCATCGCAACTGATAATGTACTTTTACATGAGGTTAGTGACCAAAAGAGTTTGAACACGTAGGACATGAATCTGCGTATTCCATCAAACAGCAAAAGTAATTTTGGCTTAAACAAAAACAAAGTTGACATTTTTCTAAAGATTCTGATACAAACAAGTCAAAACTAGGCAAAGCACCTCAACAGGATCTATTCCTGTCTTCACCTACCTTTTAACCTTGCTATTCTTAAAGGATTTCCCATGCATATGAGCAAAACCATGCTGACCTCATATCCTTGTGTTCATATTTCAATCATTAAAGTGAAAAAAATGGAAATAAAAGCGGAGTACTCCCAACTTGTCTTCACCTTTTCATTTCCTTCAGGCAGTACTCCTAGTTCCAAGAGAAACTGGAAAATATCTTGTTCTGGGAAGCCACAAACTGAGCTAAAAACACTGAGTTGCATTAATTGTAAGAGGAGTAAATAGAAAGCAGTATACGAATTATAATCGTGATTCATGTTTGGTAAACTTAAAAGATGAGCGTGATAGAAACCAGATTTCAATATTTTCAGCCAGCCTGATCAGGTCTGAAAGTCAAGTCAGCCTTCGGTAGGCACCCTCTTCTTTTAATCTCCTTGTCAATTTTATGAACAATATCACACAGAGGTAAGCAGCTTCCAAGGCATTGGAAGTATCTTCATTGATCCCCATCTTCTGATATTTACACATTTTTAAGACTGTCCTGCTTTTCTCAAAAAGGGGGGGCTGGGCCTAGAAATAGCAACTCATTTATGACAAACAGACTATGATGGGAGTGATAGTATCGTACTTCCACGATTAAGGACTATGGAAATACGGAGACTTTTAATTGGGTTTCTTTTCTTTTGTTCTTTTTTTTGTTTTGTTTTTTGCACATGGCTTCTCTCTCCATCACTCATTCTTGGAAAGTTATGGCCAGCATGATGGAGAAGCTACCTGGTGAGGAAGTGATATCCCCTGTCGATATTAACATGAGTGAACCAAGAAGCAGATTCTCCAGCCTTGTCTAGCATCTGGTGACTACAGCCTCATGAGAAGTGAGCCAAAACCGCTAGTGTAACGGCATCTTAATAGTTGACACTCAGAAACTAAAATAACAAATACTGAAATTCTCAAGATGAGTCTCAAAAAGAGAGCAAGTTTTACAAATAGCAACCAATCTGCAATGAAAAGCAAAACAAAAACACTGAGAAGACACAAATTTAAGGAGTTTCCCTTTTATTGAAACTATAAAATCTTATCATGTAAAGCACATGGACTTGGTAATTTCCTATCTATGGATTCTGAGTACATGCAAATGCAAAGCATTATTTCTATTAAGTGCCTTGGTGTGTATATTGTTGAACCCTTAGCACTCTAAAAGTTCTGCAAGGATATACAGTCCTGTTATTCCCTTCACCTTCAAGAAGTAAGTATGAAAAGACCTGAAGAAGCCTGTGTAAAACTAAGTCCAGATGCCTTATTGATGCCTTATAAACTGATGCCTTATAAATAATTGATTGCCTTATAAATAATACTGCCTTATAAATTGATACCTTATAAATAATACTATTTTTAGCTATAAAACCAGACCTATGGAACATACCGACTTTGGATAATTATGTATTATTCCATCAATAGAGCATAACCACACGTTTCTTTTTGAAAAACCAGAATTCCTTTAAAATAACAACATATTATCTATGTAGTATATTGTCCATTGTTGCCTGAAATCCATCCCCCTTTCTTTTGTATTTATTTCCTAATACCACAGGACTAGGAGCCAAGAACAACATTAAGACTACCTGAAAAATAGGCTTCTATTAATTAAATGCGCACAAACATATTTGTAAGAGACAAGTAAGTTAAAAAGCCACTGTATTCTGTTTTTTGGTGAGGGCTTTGTTTTGTTTTATTTGGGGACTTTGAGGTTTTTTTTTTTTCCTGTAAAATTAATGACTACACACTGAGCACCTTTAAATAACATCAATTTATCTCAGTTTCTGTGCTTGAAGAAAATGTACAGAGCTTGACTGGCTTCTGCTGTCTGTGTCTCAGGATGTTGAAAGCAAGGTGCTAGGCTGGTTTCACTTTCGTGTGGAGCTTGGGGTCTTCTTTGAAGTCCACTACATGTTAACAGTGTTCCGTTCCTTGTGGTTATATGCCTGACATTCTTAATTTCGTGCAGTCTGTCACCTGGAGTTCTCAGTCCCCAGAGGCATTTCCCTATCCTCAAACATGTTAATCTCTCCTTAAAAGTTTAAGACATCAGTGTGGATTCCTTCAACTCCAGGAAATACTTCAAGCCTGACTCTCTCTAATCACTTTTAAAGACACAGCTGATTTGATCATGTCTAACCAAGGTAATTTCTGCTGATCACCATATAACCAATTTTGGGGGAACTTAAGAATATCTGTGAAATTCCTTTACCATATAATATAATATGAATGTGAAAATGATAAAATCTTCACCCCTTCCATCCAAAGTCAAGAAAAGGGAACCTTGGCTTGGAACCTATGGGGATGGAAATTTGGAGTTATAGAAGAATGCTGTCCTTTGTAGTTTTCCTGTTGCTTTTTCCTTGGACAGAAAAGGTAATGGAGACATCAATGTTTGAGAGGGTGGTGATGGCCCAGCTCTAGTTTCTAATCAGGTGTTCTGTATGAAGAGGCGGCTATCACAGTAACTACATCTGCAGATAGATTGTAGCTTCCAGAATTTAGTGAGCATCATATATTCTTACACTCACTAATCACACAGCTACTCTCTGACATCCTCCCACTTCTCTGAGCCATCTAGATATGTTCTGTGATCTGAATTTCCATATTAAATATCTACTTAAAACACTGTAATGTTTCTTAATCCTGCTCTAAAATCAGAGAGATCCATTCCTATTGGCAATTATCCTAGAAAGAAATAGGTCACAAGGAAGAAAATACAAAAGTAAAATGGACCCCTTGGGCTGGCAGAAAAAATAATATTCATTTTATTCTTGTTCATGCAGCTGCTGGAGAGTTCTTAGAGTTTGAGGAAAGCTCTATCTCACGAAATGAGATTTGTCAAGAGCTAGAAACAGTAAAGACACATGACCGTGAGGTGGAGTCTGAACAGTGAGAACAGCTATGTAGTTACATGTTGCTTGAAATTACCATGCTACCTTATCCCCACATTTTCAATGAACCTTCATCACAGCTATATCCACGTCTCAGCCAAACTGTAAAGAACCGAAGCAATAATTTACGAACAACCTTAGAAGAAAATTGCAGAGGGAGACATGGAGTCTCTGTTAGGCCACTGCACTTGTAGGACCAGCAGCTCAAGCAAGTTCAGCATGAGACAGCCACGATTCAGCAGCAGCAGTACCAGAGAGGGCTGCAGTCCTGGGGGAACCCGGAGACAGAGGAGAGCCAGGCAGTCTGGGATCTGAGCTGTTGGATGGCTAGAGATCATGTGACATACCATTTATAGATGAATCAAAAGGGAACAAACATGAAGCATAGACTGAAGCAATTCTTCCACAGATTCACTGAGGTTTGGCCACATTTTGATTATTCCACATAAACTTTGAAAAAATGATTCCTTTGAATTGGAATCAAAACATAGTGTTTACAACCATTCCCTTTCCCATTTCAAATAACCCAGATAATGAATTTTATGAATATATTGTGATCAAGCTGGTTTTGCAAAGCTAGGTATCCACACTGACCTTTATATTGAGGTAGAAGTGCAAAGTATGGGATCAATATGATAAGGAGCAACAATAATCATAAAATCTTGACCATACACTAATTCTGAGTAAAGGCTTTACCTATGGATGGGAAGACATATCACTTTGATGATTATTTTGTATTATATGGCAAAAGGAATTTTGGAAAATGTAATTAAGTTTCCTAATTATTTCCATTAACCAAAAGCGAGATTATCACGGGTAAGTTCACCTAATAAGATGAACTCTTAAAAGGCAGTCTAGAAATCCGAGACATGAGAAGTCAGAGAGAAATGAGGGACAATATAGGGACTCAGTTCTTTATTTTTGCCTAGAAGTTGGAGCAACCCGGAAACAAGAACATAGGTTGTGGTTGGTAGCTGAAACTAACTGTGAACTTCAGTCCTGCCACCACAGGAATTTAATTCTGGTACCAATGTGAACGATCCCGGAAGTGCATGAGCCTCAGATGACACCCTCACACTAGCCAACACCTTGGTAGCAGCTTTTGTTCTGAGAGCCTAGATAGAGAACCTGGCTATTCATTGGCCTTCAGACCTGCGGAACCCTGAGATAATGACTGAGTATCTCAGGCCACTGTGCTCTAGTAAGTGGTTATTCAACAGTAGAAAATAAATACATGTATCATTATGTATTAACTAAAGAAATTACATTGTTAGTAAGTAGCCACTAATTGTGATGTGAGATGTATATTGAGGCATCCAAGAACACAATGTAAATTGAAAGTAAAATAATTTTTCTATTTTATTTTTTGAAAGTGAGCTTGGTTCTGAGGATGTGACCCAACATGTATGAGAGACTGGGAAGAGAAACAGAACAGAGTTTGCACTAACACTGCAATTCCCAGGCTCCTCTTGGAAAAAGAGAGGGAGGATTACAACACTACCAAGAAAAATGTCCTAATGGGCACCATAAGGTGTACCTCATTGTTTTATACCCAGGCAATCTAAGAAAGAGCCAACTGGTGGTTCATTCAGGCAGATACACAGATGTCAGAATCATCCTCTACATCTGACTGTAAAGTTTAGAAACCAAATTTGCACAGTGTTAGAGTGGTGCCTGCTGGCTGTTACAGTGTTCATGCTTACCCATACTTGTAGCACCACAATTTAAAACAACTAAATATTAACTGTGACCATCAGTAAATCCAAGAGTAAAGAAAGTATAGTATTTACATGCTGTGGAGTACTATTATGCCACAAAGAAGGATACGGCTGTGTTGTCTGTAGGAAAATGAAAGTGCCTTGAGACCATAACAATAAGTGAAATAAATATGAAATAAATCACAATCTTAAATATTTCATGGTTTCAATTTTATGAGAAACATAATAAAGAACAAAATAAAAGATAGATAATAGAAAATAGGATCTTTTTCTAAGAGGAAGAGGCCAAGACACAGGAAAAGTGTAGGGAAAGGTATTTAAAAAAATAAAGAAATAAGATGTGTTATCTACATATATCACTTCCCAGAAGGAAGGCAATCATTATGTATTGCAAAGATGTACTAATAAAAAAAAATGAAAAAAAATACAGTTAGCAGAAATAATTCCTGGTGTATTACACTGTTGGCAACTTTTGTTTTATAATTCACATAGCTAGAAAGGAGGGTTTCTACGTTCCATCATATAAAATCATAAATGCTTGAGGTGAATGATGTGCTAATTTCCATGATTTAATCATTACATATTTCATACATGACTAAAATATCACACCGTACCTTATAAATATGTACAAGAATTATCTGTCAATTTTTTTAAACTTAGGAGATTTATTATACAATTCTCACTGTAAAAGTCCAGTGAAAAAAGAAGAAAGTCACACACGCAAAAAATATGATCAAGTAACAGAGATCCAAACCTTGACAGTGGACAGGGTTAATTATTCTAAGCAGTGGAATGTAACCAGGTTTTACGGAGTTTTGGAGAAGGTCATATCGTTTCTTAGAAGCCAGCTGGAAGGATACAACTCTTGAATAACTGAATTATTTTCACATCTATCACTTGAATATGTAAGAATTATTAAAAATGTGATTTAGAGGTCAGTTAGGGATTGTTATCTCTTAAAGTTACAGTCAGCAGCGATCTTGAGGAAGATGACAGTGCTAAAGGTAAAGGACTAAAGTTGTGAGAAAAAATGGACACAGTGAGCAAATAAAACCAACTAAGAAATACGACTTTGAAAGAGGAGTAAGAAGCACACAACTCTAAGGTGGCTAAATGCTCAAGAAACAGTCCAGGGGAGCCAGAGATACAGCTCTGTGGTGCAAGGGCCTGCCTGCAACCACAGTGTCCTGAGTTCAATTTCTGGTGAGAGAGAGAGAGAGAGAGAGAGAGAGAGAGAGAGAGAGAGAGAGAGAGAGAGAGAGAGAGAAGCAAAGATATGACCAAAGAGAAGAATGTGAATTGCATGTAGAGGGTTTGAGGGAGACTAAAGTGTACATGAGTGAGAGAGAAATGAAAGGGGTTAGATCCATGCAAGACAGGGCACAATGGTCAGGTAGAAAAAGTCAGAGAACACAACAGTATAGGCAGAAGGGCTGTCGTCGAAAGGAATGAAGAATGCCTTCCCCAGGGACCTGGAAGAAAATAAAGCACAGAGATCAGCATTTCTGCATTCTATGGTAAAAGGTGGAGGGAAGTCTTGTTGGCTTACTTTCATTTTACCTGAAAAGCTAAAAATCCTGCTTTTCTTGAAAAACAAAAGATATTTGAAACAATTTCTATGGAGAAAATAAAAATGAATACAGCTAAGAGCTGGATCTTTCCAGCGAGTTTCTACATGAGCAAAAGTGAAAATGATGTGCACTAGCATTTTCTTTTCCAAAGATGCGAAATAGGCCAATTATAGATTTGGAAAAAAAACAAATAAATACTTGGATTTATACAATAATGAAGAACTTCCAGCTTTATTTGAGGAGGAAATAAAATTCTATCCACAAGGTAATTTGTATAAGAAATATTTAATAAATCTTAGCTCCTCTAGCAATTGATTGATCAAAATTCTCTTAAAAGCCAAAGTCCAGGGCACCATGGGTATAAACTAGAAAGTCCAAGTATGTGACATACAGTTAGGATACAGTATGAATAGATTAGGGCTTTAGTGGCCTTGATGCTTTGGGGAAAGGCAAAGTAGAGTTTGGTCATCAGATGTGTAGCAAAACAAATGAGGCAGAAAGTCACTTGTGCGGGGATGCCAGCCCAGGATTTTTAGCATTTGACTGACATGTACTTACCTGAGGTCTTGTGGCTTTGCTGTGACTAACTAGTCCTTGTGTTTGTAAGTCTTGGGAACTGGAGACAACAGACAGTAATTATCAGAAGGTGGAGATATTCTTAAAGGCTTGGTCTTCTGCAATCCTCTATTACATAGGTAAATAAAATATGGGAAGGGAGCTTTCCAACTTGCATATTTTTAGTAGCCTGTATCTTAAGTTTTGTTTCTTCTTAGACCATCTGGTCAAGAAGTGCATGCCTTGGTGAAGTGTCTCGCTCAAGAAAAACCTTGTAATTTCAACCATCAATGGCGGCTATTATACTTTTTGTATAGACACAAAAGGTTTTTTCATCTAAAGAAGTGCAAAAACATTACTAACCTCTGTTTTCAAAGAATATTTACTCTGCCTACATATCTCACATAATTCCATTACAACTAAGGCTCTATTAGTGTCAAATAGTAATATTAATAATGTGTTTCTCCTGAATTCTCAAAGCATTTTGTTAGTATTTCCCATACTAAACTCATACCCCATCTCAGATATACTTCTTAAATTCTCAATGTAAAATAAGCTCATCATATACTAGACTGTGTCTTTGTATTTAACTATGTAAATACACTGAAGAACTAAATAAAAATAATGTTCTATGGGGAATTACTCTGGATGGATTAAAAAAGAGCAACAAGAAAAAGTTGCTTTAAGTTTAACAGAGCTGAAATTCAATGGGATGCGTTATTCTGCCAAAGTTAAAAGCTGCATAGATGTGACAAAATGTTTTGGCAGTCCTAGGGCTGTGTAAGACTGGACTCTTGAGCCACATAATCTAGGCAAACCATCAAGTTTTTGTGAACATTTTTAGAGACCAGAAATTTCTGTATAGACAAACAACGTTGGGTTTTGAAGATGCCAACACTGCAAATAGACTATAAATTGGTTCATGGTGCTACAAAAGTCACAGAGAATAAATAAGTGGTAATGACAAAAAATTTATTTTTATTGTATCTTTAATGGAATCTAAGATTGTCTTGATCCAAATGTAAATTTTGACAACACTAGAGCCATCTGTTTCATTTCAGGTTTAGTCAAATTGTTTGTCTAGAAAATAAACAAGTGTCAGTCATTTCAGAGACCATCAGTTTGTCTTGATTGATCAGACCGTGTACTCAGCACACTCAATTCAGTAGGCTCAGAGCCCCAAATCTAGGTTTAATTCAGACACCGCACAGTCACAAAGAAATCCTTCCTATCCTCACTGTCTTGCAGAGGAATAGGGTGAGAACTACCATTTCCTAGAAAACTTTGGTCTCAAAGAAATAATAATAATGCCAACTGTGTATTATTATTTGTTAATCCATGAGATATACATCTTTTAAAAATAATTCCCTTTCCTTTTACTCCTTATTTTAATAAAAAAAAGTTTTTTGCTTTTTAGTTCATCCATATGCAGGCAAATGCAAAAAGTAATTAACAAGAGAACACAAAGTAAAACTAACTAACAAAATTTAGATGTTTAAACCAAAAAATAAAACACAAACTTTGTAAAACGTTCATGTTATCATTCATTTCTGAGTCTTGGTAGAATCTAAAATAATCCAAACACTGAAATATCATGCAGAGATTCAGGAGCATTTTAAGCAGGGCTTTTTCACAGAGACGCGCTTGGATGTGGGCACGTGAAGCCATGCTGCAGCCAGACCGTCCCTGAGAAGCACGTGGAGTGATGAGTCCCTGAGCTCAGTGGGATCCCAAGGACTGGAGAAGCTCCTGCTGAGGGGCCCCTGGAGCCCCGTATTTAGGGACATAGCATCAGTCAGGATCTTCAGTCTTGGAAGAGGAGGTGGATGGAGGAAAGTCCTCAAAGGCGTCCCAGTCCTTTTCCCACTCACCATCTGCTGGGCTTCCATTGCTGAAAACAATCAAAAGTCAGTGGATAGGGAACCGTATGTGATGCAGAAAAGATGCCATCTCCTAGCAAACAAAACTGAATAAGAAGAAAAATAAAAATAGGACTCAGGACTTTGGAAAGGGAGACAAGGGGTTATCAGTACATCATCACCTAGTGACGAATGTGCATTTTCATGTATCACAAAACAAACGGTGGCAAACGCTGATTCTTCCTGTGAAGTAGCTTTATAGACTTGGACAATCCATTTTCTTTCTCTGAATCCCACTTCTCTTCCATACAGCTGTATGAGAAATGAGTGCATTATTAGAAAAAGAATTTAAAATTATCTACATGTTAAATTAGGCATGTGTCAAATTTAAATAAAAAAGGAAAATAATACATCATCTGGTGATGAAAATTAATAAGAAAAAAGAAGACAACACAGCTTAGATGAAATTAATACAAGCAAGCCCAATTTTGTTATCAATTCTTAGATCGGAGCATCAGTGTCCATGAACGTTCACAAACACAGCAACGAAGCCTTCTGAAAAAAAAAAATAAAGCAAAAAGTGCACACAGCGAATGTGTTTTATGTTCCAAGCATTCTTAAATGCTGTATTCACATTGTTACCCTCCTTCTATTGGTCATGTTTTCTCTCCTTCAGTTGCATTTGCATCATCATTCTCTCATAGTTTTCTACCCATGGGATCAACACCTATCTTGAATCAGATCTTGTGCAGTATCTTAGGACACAAAGAATTTTTTTTGAAGAGCATCTATTTGTCAGTTGAGGACTTCTTAAAGGTAGAGACTTAGAATTGCAGTGAAAATACCTCTTCATTTGCCAGTAAACTGTCACCAAATACTGTTATGTAAATATTAACAAAAGACCAAGGTACCATAAAAATACGTATTAGTATTTCAATAAAAAGTGACTCTTTGATTTTATTGCAGTTTTCACTTATATGTATAGCATTTTCCAATTTATCTTTATTTCTGAGATAATTTTTTCATAATACTTAGGAAATTAAAAAGATCATAGGAAAGATTTCTTGATTTCAAACAGGCAAAATAATTTGCAAACAATCTCAGACTGTTAGGTTAACATGCAAATGAACTGTAAGATATCAGTATATTATCTTTAATTGCAGATAGCATTTCCTAGAAAGCATTATACTTCTTTCATTCTGAAAGCCTTAAAGAGTTTCCCTTTGATATATTCAAGCTAAAAGTGTAAGTGATCAACTGTGCTTATTAAGTTTTCAATATAACAAATCCTAAATATACACTGGTCATTGTTATTTCAGCAAGGCATTCTAATTTTATGTGTATTTTGTTTATTTGGCATTTCTTTTGTCTTTGTTAGCTTTTTTGAGGAGATATGGTAAAATATATACTCTTGGACAATATGTATTAATTTCAGTTTTACTCGTTTATACATAGGCAGTTCTTTTTCAAACTTTGGATTTTCTTCTGGATTTTTCTCCCAGAAAAAAAACTGTCAGTTGGTGCTTAACCTTTTATAGTCTGCAGAGTTGAAAAATGTTTTTGAAATACATATTAAGCACTTGCAATTAGGTTAAGGGCTATAATGCCATAAAGATATGAAAAATGTTAAGCAGAATCTATTTTCAAGAAGTTCATAATCTAGTTAGGGACAAAAACAAAAAAGTAGCATTAATATATTTATCAGGTTTAATTCAAGACAATAATAAACAAATTATCAAATGGCTGCACAACATTTTTCCTTCAATGAATTACATGACAACTGCTGTGACAGTTTAGATATGTGTCACTCTTAGGTAGGAGGAGAATGTTTTAGAATGTGCACTTCTGTAAGTGAGATAGAGAAGTAACCTGTTTACTGAAATGAACAATTTGTTTAAGAAAGAGGTTGAAGTGATTTTTGAAGGAACACAGGATTCAAATTATTTAATTCCCTAAATAACAAAACAAATCATCCCATCAGCTGGTAGACAATTAGTAACTAAGGAACATTTTAAAGTGAGTAGAAAATATGATCTTTAGTAATAACATAAAGAATGGTTTGAAGAGCATAAAACTAGTTGGCAGACAAACTGAGACGCACCTTCCAGGAGTCTTAAAGGGCAGAAAAACTTCAAAAATCCATAGAGTACCAGCAGTTGAGAGAAGACCAAGCTAAACCCTTTGCAAAGAATACAGAATCCCTTAATTTATTGTTCAGGAAAGAATTAGAAGAGCAAGAATCAAAGATGATACTAAATTTGTGAGATGGGATGAGGATAGTGTTCTTTGAGACCAGCTATGGGAAACTATTTTAGAGAAAGACGTGAATTGAGTCTTAAACAGAGATCCTCAGCGGCACATGTGTGAAATTTGGAGATGCGTGGCCACAAGTGAAGAGTGAAAAAGTTCTAAAGATACTTATCTTGGAGCGACAGCACAGAGGGTTACTTGAAGCTGAGATGACAAATGGCAAATCTAAGAGTGAAAATATAGAGGAAAGAGAAGATGTTTCACAATCAGTGCAGAGCAATTCTCAGTACATTGTGTTTGATAACCATGAGGCCAACCTCCAGAGAGTTTACAGCAGATACTCTGACAGTCTTTCAATCTCTAATAGCGTAGAAATGGCTACTAAGGAAGGCAATAGTGGCTTACTAGAGGGTCTAAGATTATCAAAGTTAGTGTAATAAATTTGCATTCTAGCTGTGGAATTGAGGCTTCAAATGAAAGCATGAGTAAATGAATTTAAACAGATAATATACAGCTTCCGAAGTGAGTGGATAATCTGATATTTTAACTTGACTTTGAAAATATGAAATTGAAATAAATATTACATTGATTTTAAAAGAAATGATTTTTTAAAATAAATATGCCATGTCATAGCAATAATAATATTATCTCTTGAAATCTGAGGTTGCATCATGAGAAAAGCTGAAGACTCTAAATAGTTCATGTGAGCAATTTTACATGGTGCCGCCTATAATTGAAACTTACAGATTTCATCAGATTTCTAAATTTTAAAATTAGAGTGAAAATACTATGTGAAGCTAGTAAAACAATGTCTAGTTTTGCTTTATTTAACTTACAGATATTACTTTTTAATTGCATTTAAAGCTAAAAATTTTCTTGCATAATAAAGTAATCTTGATTTATAAGCATATTAAAATTATGTAATGATACTACTACAGAACCGAAAATTAAGTGGTCTGATTATGTGATGCTTATGTTAAAATATGCAATTTAACAAATCATGAAAATCAACTTGTGTCTACACCAATTTTATTATAGATAATTACTAAACTCTATTTTGTACTCTATAGAAAATTTATTTAAGTGTATAGGAATGCTAAACAAAGTTGGAAAAAAATGACTTCTAAAATATTGATCTATTTCAAAAGTAGATAGGACAGTTCAATATCATGAAGCTCACTGCAAAAGAGATTTTCCTCTTTCAAGGCAGACATGGTCATAA
Organism: Dolichotis patagonum; assembly: GCA_004027295.1. Taxonomy (NCBI): domain Eukaryota; kingdom Metazoa; phylum Chordata; class Mammalia; order Rodentia; family Caviidae; genus Dolichotis; species Dolichotis patagonum. Next base: position 176,545 of record PVJX010000815.1, read on the forward strand.
CGCACTTGCTAAATGCATGCATTCCATACAAGAAAATTATGGTAATGTGACATTCCTACTACATGATGGAATATTCTTTTCAATAGTAAAACATATTAATAACACACATGATAGAGTTCTTTTTGGTTCTTGACATTTAGAACCAAATTTTTCAAAGGTTGCTCTCATTATGTATGTATACAGTAAGCATAAACCAAAACATACATAGACACAAATGTCTTTGTCTCACTACTTTTGCCCAAGTTAAGAAGCACCAACAATTTCCCTTTAAAATAAATTATTTAAATAAAACTAACTGAGAAAATCTCTAGTAAAATTATATGCACTGGCATACTCATTTGAGATGTTTATCTTTCCTGTGATAAAAGTATTTGGTATAAAAAATGTATTTGGGTTAAACAGCTACTAGAAACATAATATGTTGTACAACTAAAAGTGCACAAAGCAGCATCTACTAAAATTTGTGTTTGTGTTTGTTTTTATGCATAGGTGTTTAATGCACACTATAGAATACAATATACTGTAAAAATCAAAATGATCTTTTCAAATGACAATTACTTATATAATACAATAAAAACTGATCTATTACCTCCTCCTCATTTTCACTAAAAAATTAGTAATGCAGGGGGATAATAACACAGCAGCACAAATTTTTTCAAAGAGTATTATGAGAAGAGAACTAGATAGGAAGATCAGGATACTATAACCAGTCATATGTTCTTTTTCTAGGCAAGGATTTCATTTTTCTAAATCTCAGCTTAATACTTTCTTTATAAAGTGAGGTGGATTGGCTGGATTTGGATAGCAAACAGGGTACTATGTCAATTTTAATTAACTGATAGTAACTGCAGAGAACTCTGTACTAGGGATTGGTTTAGACTCCTTCCCATTTGGCTTCAGGGAAGAGGATGCCAGGGGAAAGGGCAAAGGCAGTGAACACGTGCCTTGCTATCATTACTGTGGAGTCACATGAAAAATAAAATCTTTTGTACCTCTTTAAAAAGGTATTCAGCTACTATGTTTATCAATTTATAATAATATATTCTGGTACATCTTTAAAACATCTATAGTATTGAGCTCAAAAGTATTTGATCTGATGAAAGAATAAATACTATGCAATTTAGTTTCTTTAAAAATAATCTTTTTTACACGTAAAAAATTCAAATTACCCAATTTGAATTGGTTTTTATGCCATATAAAACATTTTTATGCTTAGAAGATTGTTTGCTCTACCAACTGACATCTGTTTCCCAGTACATAGCAGCATAAAAGAATATGGGTTGTGAACAGACTGAAAATGTTGCTGGTCCAGTAACATTTTGTGAACAGAGACCAGATTTCAGTTAACTATGTGTCCTTCTCTGGGGCCTAATGCATAAATGATATGAAATAAACAACAGAATTAAACTGCTACATAATTATCTAGTGAGCACATATAACATTCAACTCAAATGTAGTCCTCAGTTGTGTTAGATGTTGGCAGAAAATTTTGATATTTTTCTCCATTCAGTTATTTAGAACTTAAAGTTATTTTTATGGTCAAAATTGATGAACATTTTTCGCCAACATTGTGATCTGTAATTCTGACTGTTGATCTCAATAAACTCAATGTTTATGCTGTAAGGTCACCGGGATTCTAGTTCATTTTGAACCCCATCTTAATACGAAGCATAGATTGGATTCTCCGGGAAGCAAACTTGGTGATATTAGTGTCAGAGAGGTTTACAGTGGTGTCCTAGGGATCAATATCATGAAAGGCGAGCGGGGAAGCAGCTCCAGGAGACCGGAAGCTGAGCTGTGGTGCAGCCTCAGAAGAGGTTCAACCCATTTCATGGGAGCCTCCAGAGCAGGGCTGAAACGAAACTTGTCTCCAGTTCGGGCCAAGTTTCCTTAGGTTATACACTGTGTGTGGGTATCAGAGGAAAACAGTGTGCCCTGGACCAGAAGATTCTATTCAGTGGAGACAATCTCTTCAGAAAGCTGACAGCTGAAGCCTATCTCAGCACTGTTTGCAGCGTTAAGGAAGTTGGGTCTGAAGTGAGTATTTGGATAATGCCCCACACTGTCTACTATGGTGACTAAATAGCCTGCACTACACTTAGTTATGGAGTAACTTCTGGCTGGTTGAATGGTAGCTGGCATGTGTTGTTGGGGATGACAGGTCAGCATAATCGTGAAGACCATTAAATCTTACATTTGTCCATCATGTCTGAGGATTCTGGGAGAGGGCCCTACTCGGCCGTTAGTTGATAAAACACTTTCAAAACAGCGGACAGGTTGTAGCTAGTCCTGGGCCACATTTTAAGGTGGGGAGAAGGCCTAGGAATAAAAATCAAACCTATGTTTAATTTTGCAAGCTTTGCACTGCTTGCAGCCTGTCTTTGCTTGGAGGAGGGGCTGGTTTTATTGCAATATGCTTGCAATAGCATCACTATTTTCTGGCTTATACAAAGGTACAGCTTTTTCTAGCAGGTTGTTGGTCTGTATAGCTTTTTCTCATTTTCATATTAACTCTCCAAATACATTTAGAGTCTATTTTATTTTATTTTATTTTATTATTTTATTCTCCTTCAGATGCTATTCGTGACTATGTTGGGAGTGGCGAAAGAATACCATTCAGTGCTATCAGCCGAATGTCCAGAATATTGTCAAGATTCACTATATTTAATAAACATGTAGAGCATATGATGGCTTATTATTTGTTCCACTAAATAAAATAATCCAAGAGAAACATGGCAGTGGAAAGTGTATATTATTCATCAACATAAACACTCTAAATTATTGTTTGTCTCATAAAACACCTTAAAATTCCTATCCTAAAATCCATACAGTTAGGAATTTATAGTAAAAATTTGCAGAGAAATATTAAGAGGTAGCTCTATCTGTATTAAAATGTTAACATTTTCATGAATTGCACTAAATATATACCATGTGGAAACATATTTTTGCCCAAATTTCCAATATTTAACATACCACAGGCTATATAATAAATGTGCTAAGTAAATAATGATATATTTCCAGAATTTTTGAAGTTGTAATCTGTTTTCTCGTTTGTTTACCAATACAAAAGTGTGTGCAGAGACAACACATTCCTTGTTTTCAGTTCAAATCAGAGTATTTAGGTAACAGTGCCACCTATTGCTTTAAAGCTAAAGTGGCCCTATTTCTTATTCCCTTAGTATTTGATGTTAAAATTCTGTTTTCTAACTGCTTCTGTCTATTCTTCTAAGTTTCATTTTGATTGGAAAATACTTTTATTTCAAGTAATTTTAAATAAATGAATGCTCTCAGCTGTGAATGCTCTCACAGCTTAAAAAGGTTTATTATAAGAGGTTACATATGCAAGGTTTTTAGAAGCAGTATAAAAATAAAATAATTCAGGATTGCATTTTATGATTCATTTTTAAAAATACAACATTACTGTAAAGTACAAAATAATTATTAATTAAATTTTATATCACTGGCTAACACAAATTCATATTATTTAATTTTATCAATGACAAAGTATATATTAAAGATACATTATATTTTAAAAATAGATCATTGAAAAAAGAAAATCAAATTTTCCTTATGGTGCTAAAAGCTGAGTTTCTCTAAAACAAATCAGCCTACTAATTTTGAGTCACATAATTTCAATGACAAACATTTGAACCTTTAATTTTATCATTTCTAATTTCTGATAAGAATTCAAAATTTGCCCACAAACATGCATTCATATGAATTAATACCAAATATCTAATTTCAAATAAAACAGTATATGAGACTATATTTTAAATGTAGTTAAGTTTTTTAATATTCATGAGTAAAAATATACTTGCTTGACTAATTTTGAAAGATTACCAATACATTTAAGCACTAAATATTGTAGAGGCTGGGGCTTTAACTCAGTGGCACAAGCACCGCCTTAACAAGAACAAGGTCATGAGTTCAATCCCCAGTACCAAAAAATTAAAAAATATATGTATCCTTAAAGATTTAATTTTGCATAATTATATAATGTGATATTTTCTTTTAATTTTTCATTATCTATAACTTAACTGCTTATAATTTTATAAATGATGAGGCTTTCTGAAAATGCAATTAGAAGTTCTTATATTTCTCAGCAGCAAAATCTCCAATGAAGTTATATGAAAGTAAAGCAGAATTTTCCCTCTCTCTCCAAGAGGATTGTGGCATCCAATGATAATTATAGTCTGAAATTTAAAGATACTTTAAATGAGCAAAAAAATGGCAGATTTTTAATACATGCTTCTGAGTCCTTAGGTATGATATCATAATTCATGTATTTCTGATACCTAATTATATAAATTATATGGTTTTTAAAATTGCAATCACTATATAGTTTATATATAAATTTTTATAATGTAAACATAAAATTATTTCAATCCAATTGCATATTTACACTTTTATATTAAATCTCATTGAACTCCTGTTAATTGTGTATATTTGGATGAGAAACAATATTATCTTTAGATCATCTCCAATTTTCCTATTTAAATAAAAGTAATCATAATGAGTACCATACTGAATCTAAATGCCTTGAAATTTTGAAGTGCTGCAGTTTAATGCCACTGAATGACCTGGTTCTTGTGTAGTTTTATAAAAGGAAAATATTCAAATTTAGTAAAATAGGACCAATTAAATATCTGGAAGAACTGTGAATTTTTTTTTGTATTTTTAAATTATTTGTGCTATGAGAAAATGTAAAAAGTTTCCTACAGGCTAATTATTTGATTCATAACTATATTCACAATAACTAGCAAGGTTCGTATTAAACAACTATTTATTAAAATGTTAGAACAGGAAATTAAAGTATAAATTGTTTTTTAGAAAAATCAAAATCATTTTCCTTCAATATAAATGTTTTTATTACTCAACACAATTTATTATTTTAAAAATTTCACTCAAGAGTGAGTTTTTTTCAGATATATATTAATTGAACTTTATAAGACAATATATATTTAGAGACAACATTTTTTAAGAGAGTTGGCTATTGTTTGAAACATCTTCCTTTCATAGGATATAAAAAGAGGACATTGAAGTTATTATCAATAACTGCCTTCACAAACTTTTAGAAATTTCATATCTTTGAAACACTTAGTCAATAAATAGAAACAAATAACATAAAATTGAGAAGATGAATAAGGGAAACCGAAAATATACCAAACAACCATATTAAAGAACTCTAAGCCAAATCTGTAATATAAAGGTAAAAAAAAAACCCCACCATCTTATGTAAAAGTTGTATTATTGATATTATTTAAATAAAACATATATTGCTAAATAATTTACACACATCTTTAAAAGAACAATAAAATGCTTGCTTGAGGAAAAATAAACTCACAATAATGTATATAAACTGAACTTAATAAATAAAGTGTGAGTGGTTTGGCTTACTCTGTACTGTAGGAATTAAAACAACTATTTCCTATCTTCAAGGCTCAGAATTTACATTTTGAAGTCATGTTCCTCTAAATAAGATTATCATTAGGGTATAATTCAATCTGAGATAAGGGTAGGGAGGAGTGGGTAACTAGGTCTAATGTTTAATTATTTGCCTTGCTTTCCTCAAATAATTTGCTAAGAATGTAGACTAGGAATGCAAGTTAGATTGTGAAGATAAAGTGGTTTTACCCTAACAGCTAACATCATCATTGCTTTTATGTCTGGCTTTACTAGGTCATTGCTTTAAATGAGCATCACAAAACCAATGGAGCTTTAGTCTCCACATTACCTTCACCTCATGATCATTTTCAATTTATTTTTCTCTTTGTGTCATTATTTTAATGTAAATCTTTCTTTTTCTTTTCAATGAAAGGAAATGATTAAACAATTCTGCCTTTTGCATGATTAAAGATGATGGCAAGCTTGGGTGGGTGGATAAAAATCAAGACTGCTAGCAGAGTCTGTGCACCTCACATGTCAGAATCCTTCCAGCTTGCTCACTCTTAATGACAGGGAAAATTAGCATGTCTGTGGCTAGCCTGGGAAGAGGCAAAAGATAAGGGCACTATATCATTTTTCTAACCAAAATTTAAATAGCTTTCATTTTCAGTATAATTAATCCCCAGCATAAAGAACAGAAATTAAATTTAAATTCTAATCATAACATAGGTTCATAAAAACTAAAATGTCAGTAATTATTTAATAATTTCCCAGCAAATTGTTAAGGATAAGCAAACAGAAGATAGGAAATGCCAGCGCAAGGTCATTTATACAATCACTGTTGATGTAACACATTGATTACTATTGTATCACTGCTTTAGTCATCTCCTCATAATGATTTAGGGAAAAAAAACAGGAATAAAACTAGTCATGTTTTCCACAATTCTTTTATCTTTCATCTTTTCATAGTTTACTTAACCATATTTACCAGAAGGAAGCTATCGTAAGAGAACAAAGATATGCAGCTATTGTTTCTCGATATAAGACCCGAAATTATGTAAGAATTGGACTTTGAGTATAATGCACACTACTGGTCTCTTGTAATTAAGTTCGATTTTTGGACATTTAACATTAAAGACTAATCTTATTCTTTAATTCTAACATTTTTAGGACTTACCCATAGTTTCCTTAATGTTATAAAAAGAAAATCATTTATTTTCAAGCAGAAGCCTGAGATAACAATAAATCCCCTCCTGTTTTGCTTCCCCTATCAAGATCATGCAATGTTTACTGGCCTAGGTTTTGTAGACATCTGTATCATGGTAGTTCTGAGTTTCTTTTCTGACAGAAAAATTACTATTCTTTGATTTTGTTTTTCCTGAGTATGTTCTGGATGGCAAAATTTGGACCACAAAATGCTAATTTCTACCCTAACACCATGGCAGCAATCAGAGCCATCACAAGGCTGGAATAAAGGGAGCAATCTAACATGCAGGGATATGAGTTTCTCATCAGTGGCTGGCAGACTGCCGTGAAGGCTTACAGTAATCCCATTGGACAACCCTGGCTGATGAAGCTGGGAACAGGCAGCACAATGTAGGGAGTTCACAATTGCAAGCATTTGTCCATAATTTAAAGCTATAAGAGAAACGGAGAGTATTCATCGGAACAAAAAGAGGCAGTTTTACTGGAGTAACATTTACACAGTTTTTAACCCATTAACACCTTCTTTACTGGCACACAGGGTTGTCCTTGTTTTGTAAAATGTCTCTATGGAAAGCAACATGCAAACACAAGCTTATCTGTGAAGCTGTGAAGACCTGACATAAGAATAAAAGCTTTTGTTTGAAAACAGGATCAGTGAATGATGTTTCTAAGTCTAAAGTTGGCAGTTTTTTTGGTAATTTCCTCTTATGTGGAGCTTTTAGTACTTGAAATTAACTTTTAGCATATCACAAGAATTTCTAAACTGGTATTTAACTTTTTTTCATTTTCATGTGTGGCTGGGTCTGAACATCTATTATTCTACTTTGTGATATTACCAAAATGTAAATGATTCAAATTACTACAGTTTTATGACTCACACAAAGTCATGTTTCCTTCCTCTGCATAATGCAATATGTACAAGCATATTGTAGACCTATGCAACATGCCTTATTTCCTACTTTATTACTTTAAAACTGGGTATCATCCCAAGAAAATAAACATCACTTTGTTATATGAAAAATGTAGAATGATAATGATTAAAAGTGCAAAGCACTTCTCTTTTTTAAGGATGTTACTGGTAAAATTATTTGTAGTTCATTCTAAATGGAAGAATTTGCTATCATCCACAGCTCAGAATTAGCAATTAGGACTAATTTCTATTCACAAAATATCTACTTTTATCCTTTCTTGCCTTTCCTTCATTCTTTCACAGTATTCTCACATGTATAAATATTAACATTAGACTGTTTTCTGCTTATACCTAAAACAGTATTTTCTGAAATATTTCTTTAAAGAAAATCTACTTTCATCTCTATAGCATTTATTGCTCCTTACCTCCATCTGAATATTTGGTTTTGACTCATAACTAGACCAAGTACTGTGGGGTTTACAATATTCTGCTTAAAATTCAAAACTCCCTTGGTGAATTCTAAGCTGTATAACTCGTAGTTTTTGCAGATGGGTTTCAAGTGGTATATAGCTTAGAGAGCCTGGGTGATTATGTGGCCAGAGGTACATAAAAGACCTCTTGGAAACTTCTGGTTTGAGCTCTTTGGAAACCAAGATTCATTGCACAGATCTTGGTGATCTCACCCAGAGGTGTGTATCTATGTAAGACTAAGAACCACAGAAAGTTTACACCTGGATATTTTGTGAACCCCCAATGTCTGCCATAACTCTTTCTTTGATGTACCAGGCCCTTGAACCTGTAGTACTAGCCATAAAGTGTGTGTTCTATTGAATCTTATGAGTCTTTTCAAATGCAAAAAGAAATGAAGAAGAAAGAAAAGAAAAAGAAATATTTCCAGAAATGCCCCCCCACACACACACACACTGTCACCTAATAGTTTTCATCTTGTTTCAAGTCCAGGTGTTACCTCAGCTAGAAGGTAGAAAAATGTTCTTTAGATGCTGCTTGTTTCTTTAATTTAGCCAGAATTAATTTCCTCAGCAGGTAACCACTTATTTTTTTACATACACTTTGCACTTGCTTGTTTTAACATATTTCATACATTTAGATTAATTTCAGTATTTACTCTTATTTAAGCTCAAATTATCCCATTTATGTCAATAGCCTTGGACAAGTTCCATAGTCTCTGGTATGTCAAGTGTTTCCAGAGTCACTTTTTGTATTTTCAGCTCCTAATTTGATTCATTACCCAGGACACTTAAGAACATGGAAAGACAGACAGACAGAGGAAGATTTACAAGGGAATTAGCTCATGCATATAAGGAGGCTGAGAGTTCCCAGCTGAAAACTACAGATCCTCTGGTGTTAGTAGCATGACTCAGTTCAGGTCTGGAAGACTCAGAACCAGGGAAGCCAAAGTATAACTCTCAATCCAAAGGCATCAAAGCTAAGGGACATACATCTATTAATGCAAGTTTTGGAGTCTGAAAGAGCAGAAAACTGAAGATCTGACATCCCAAAGCAAAAGAAGGGCATTCTGACTCAGAAGAGAGGCAGGAATTCACCAGTACTCCACCTATTTATCCCATTGGGCTTTCAGCAAATCAAATTGTTTCTTCCAGCGTTACAGGCAGATGTGCCTCACTCAGTCCACAGACTCACATGCCAACTTGTCTAGAAACACTTACAGACACAGCTTTCTACTTATCCCTTAACGTCGTCAGATTGGCACCTAAAACTATCATCTATACTATCAGGCATTAATCTGAAAACACAATCTGGATTTTGGACATGATCTTTCATCCAAGGCCAGTTATTGTCTCTAGGTCTGCTAAGTGAACTGTTAAAATTAAATGTACTTTATAAGTCTGTACTTATATTTTGAATTCCAAGTCAGGACTCGAGGGTGTTTACTTAATTGCTCTGTATTAATCAGTTTTCTGCAACTCCAGGGAAATATCTAGGCAATTAACTCACAACAAGCTAAGTTTCATTTGGCTTATACTTCTGAGGGTTCCAGGGCGAGTTAACTATCTCCATGCTTTGGGGCCCTGTTGTAGATAGTGCATCATGGCAGCAACACCTGACAGAGGAAATCATTCACTTCACGAGCCAGGAAGCAGTATCAAAAAGAGAAAGAAACTAGGATCCCACAATCTCTTTTGAGGCATGTCCCAATGACCTAAGGATCTCTCAACAAATCCAGACTGCCAAAGATCCGAAGTACTGCCAAACAGTGTCCACTAGAAATGAAGTCTGTAACACATGGACCTTCAGAGGACATTCGGCATCTAAATTATAACCTTGTTCCATACAATCTTTCCTACTTGTAGAAATGAGACATTCTAATGGATATCTCAGGAGATTTATATTAAACATGAGAAAATATTGATTTGGATATAGAGAAATGACAAACAGTAATGCAAGAACCCTGAGCTTATTTCAGGTGAGCTGTAACCAACTCTAGGTACAAATGAATGAGCATAAGGGCACTATCCCTGGAACCTGAAAAGAAAAAGAGTCTTACAAAGTCACTTGTCTTGTAAAGAAAAAATAAGCCTCATCAAGGGGCAGTCCAGGTCAAAGCAAAGTTGCGGAGACGAAGCCAGGGGAATTAGTACTATAATCTCACTACCCTTTCTTCTCTTACCTCCTTCCAGAACTCTGCACTTGATACAACCAGAAAAGTCAGAGTGGGTGCCCAAATGGTGTGGTCACAACAGAGGGAGAGAGCTGGATCTAGAAATGAAAATGAAAGATAATCACACCATAAAACCTGCTTGACCCTCAGAATTCAAACTTTAATTTTGTCCAGGTGAAATAGTCATGTCAGTAACACAGGGAGTGCACACAATTCTGTCAATCTTTATACAATGGAATCATGACAATTGGGTCGTATACACTACCTTCCTTCCACAAACCTCTTGTTTTTTCTTTGCCCTATGCCAGTACTTTGTCTGAATGCTATACATTCTTTAGTAAGATGAATTTGAACTTTTCTCCTATAATATCTAAATATTCTTTGTGCATTTCTTTGGTTGGATAGCTTCCCTGTTGAGTGGAACTATTAAGAAAGTGAGTACTCACAGATGCCTCAATAATACACCAAAATTTCTAAATTTTTTTCCTGCCATTGCATATCTGCAGATCACTTTCCTTTCATGGTTTTTGGAACCAATAGCCCTAGCTAATACATTGATTAACCACTTTTTAAGGTTTTTTTTTTTCTTTTTCATGGTTTGGGTAAAGGAGATATAAATCCTTGGACTATGACCATTTGACCTAGAATCTTTTCTCCCTTTGGTAATAGACTCTCACAAGATACCAAAAAAAACATAAAAACCCTTTTGACATAACCCAACCAGACTGCACCCCAGGAACAGGGAACAAGGTTAAAAAAATAGAGCATTATCTAGATATAAAACCAAACATATCAGCTAACAAAATCCGTACCATTTCTGCATTTTAGAATTATTTATACTTGTTGCATTATCAATAACTCTTCATCAAAGGCAGCATTTCAGTTGCTGATAAGTATTTTGCCACCAGAATATGTGACAAGTGATACCTCAATTAGCAAATATTTAATCTCTTACTTTTCTGTTAATTTTATCTATTTAATTATATTTTATTAGTACGTGTTTATGGTTCAGGCAGTTTACAATCGTCTTGTGGATTGATTACATATGCACACCACAACTTGTTTCTTTATTTAAAATCTTCTTTTCCCTTCCTTTCCACTCCCTCACTCCTCCTCCAAAAATTCTATCCCAGTTTCATTTTTGTTGATATTATTAATCTTAGCTCATGTTATCACATACAACGTTTGCATTAATTAAAGTCAGTTAGTAAGTTCTTGCTCATGTCATGCTTTTAGTCTACTTATTTCCCCTTCCTCTCCTCACTTCTCTTACTTTTTCCCATGGGCCTCTTCCCTCATGCAAGAGATCAATCTCCTTGTCCCTTTACATACATTCTTTATTAATTTCTTTGTTTGTATTTTGCCTCACTCAGATGAGAGATACCATATGATATTTAAATTTGTGTGTCTGATTTACTTCATTCAGCATTATGTTTTCTGGTGCATCCTTTTTTTTACATATGTCTCAAATCTGTCATTCTTTATAGCATAGTAGCACTCCATTATATACAGGTTTCACATTTTTTTACAGAGTCATCTGTTGATGGGTACACTGGATTCTCCCATGATTCAACTATCATGAGCTGTGCTGCTATAAATATTGGAATACATGCATCACTGAGTATAATGTCTTAATCTTTTGGGGGGAGATTCCTAGCAGAAGAATCCTTGGGTCATATGGAATTTCTAATTTCAATTCTTTGAGAAAGATCCGTACTGGTTTTTATAGTGTTTGTACTAGTTTATATTCTTCCCCACAATGAAGGAGTGTTCCTTTTTCACCACAACCTCACTAACTTTTATCATTGTTTTACTTCTTAGTGATTCCCAATCTTTCTGGAGTAAAACAGAATCATGGCATTACTTTAATTTGCATTTGTCTAATGGTAAAAGATGCTGAGCATTTTTTTCATGTATTTGTCATTTGTAATTTTTTCTCTGTGAAACATCTATTCATTTCCTTTTGCCCATTTCTTGAGTGGGTCTTCAATTTTAAGTCGATTTTTAAGTTCTTTGTATATTCCAAGTATGTGTCTTTAGTCTGAGCTGTAGCTAAAAAAAAACTTTTTTTTTCCTTTTTTGTATGTTGGCTCTTTGGTCTACTAATATATAATGTGATTTGTTAACCCTTGTAGTTATTTTTGGGAAATTGTGTTTCTGTTTAGAAAATCATTTCCTATGCCTATGTTTTCAAGTGTTATTTTTTAAAGTTCTTTTTACTTTTTTTAAATTTTATTTTAAAGATAGTAAATTACAACAAAACAAGACAGAACAAAGCCAGTCAAGACAATGCAGTGAAATATGTACAGAACTTCAGAGCAGGATACCAGGATAACACTAATAGGTACCACTGACTGACAATCTGGCTCATCAGGTGAGGTGCCCAAACAGTAATAGGTACTATACTATATCTTGTTATATTCACAATAGTTGTCCATTCAATCAGGTATAGCAAAATCAAACCAAAAACAGAACACTGGAAAGCCAATCAAAACAGAATATTGACTACATCAAAACAGTTAATCAGAACAAATCGAAATAGTGGAAACAATATTGGTCTTCAAAGACTAGATAGAAGAAAATCCCCCATATTTGCTGTAGTACATACTGTCACCCTCTCAAGAGATGTTCAGACCTCAGCCCCAGGTCAGCATAATCACCCAAACAATACAGGCATTTAGTTACTTTATGTACCTTAGTTGCTATCAACTCCAGCTGACCTCAAAACCATACAGTTGCTAATGGGGGAGAGGGAGGTGGCAGGAGACCTTTGATTCTCAGCCTGAAGGCCAGTAGACTCATGGAAGACACTGACTTATTCTCTCCTGGGCTGACCCGAGGCTTACAGCATTTATCAGTAAGGCTGGCTCATTGCCTTCTTGGTCGTTCCCCCAAGTTCTAGCATGGCTGATTCTTGGGACATTCTACTTGTTCTCACCCTGGTGTGCCCGCGGCTCACTCGAGTAGCTCTGCTTTCAAGTATTCTACATATTTTATCTTTTAGTAGTCCTAATGTTTCTCTATTAATGTTTAGACCTTTGATTCATTTTTATTTTGATTTAGTATATGATGAGAGAGAAGGGTCCAGTTATAGTCATCTACACAAAGAAAAACAGTTTTCTTAGCATTGCTTGTTGAATAGACTATGTTTCTTGTAGCACATGCTTTTGACCTCTTCAATGAAGACCGAACAGCTGAATTTGTCTGGGAAAGTCTACACACCCTCCCTTTGGTTCCATTGACTGATGTATCTGTTTTTGTTGCAACACCATGTCATTTTTCTCACTATTGCTTTGTACTATAGTTTGAAGTCAGGCATTGCTATGTCTCCAGCTTTGCTCTTACTGCCCAAAATTGCTTTTGCCATTCTGGGATTCCTCTGTTTGCATATGAATTTTAGAATTGCTTTTCTCTAGATCTACAAAATATGTGTCAATATTTTGATCAAGACTGCATTGAGGTGCTTGGCAAGCTGTGGGCAGCTAGCAGGGCCGGGAGCCCACCGTAGGCCCTGACTGCACATGCTCCGGGGGTGGGCGGAATCCCAACACGCACCTGGCAAACTTGGACCTCTATGCCCAGGCAGTAAGACCACGCCCTGTGTCTGATGCCACCCCAAGTCATGCGAGAGGGACCAGTGGGCCTAACCAGACTGTGCTCTCAGTAAACCTGAAGCAGCCAGCAGGCCAGGAACCCACCCTGGGCCCTGACTGCACGCACTCAGGCAGCAGCAGCAGAATCCAAGCATGAACCGGGCAAACTTGGAACACTGCACAGAGGAACCTTGGACTACAGCAGACTATCTGTGCTAGCTTGAAAGGAAATTAAGTGACTGCCTCACCATAACAAGATCTAATCTGGCTCCAGTCAGTGTGGTGAGTATGCCCCTAAAATAGAGGTGTACAGTAGCTAAATAGGGCCAGTAGTAAAGCTCCCTCCAACTAACTGTAAGACTTTGGTAAGTCTAAAAAGAGTAAAGGTAACCCCTTCCTACACACAGAAAACATCACGCAGAGTGAGGAGTGTGTCGACAAGGACTCCTCCAACTTGAAGAAAATCAAAAGGGCTTATGAGACACACAGGCACACAATAGGGACACAGTAGGGCCTCAGCCTACACAAACACTATAGACAGGGAGATTTGATGACCTGGAATAACCTGAAGATAAAGTACTAGCAGGAACTAAATGTTGACTTCAATACTACTAGGCTTGTAAGCCCAGGAAGAATATAGGACTCACCCAACAGGCCCTGCAGCAGGAAGTCAGGTGACTGGCCCACCTATTCATTGTGAGATCCAGCAACTGGACAAACATCAACCTTATAGTAGGACCCAAGATACACACTACCAACAGTTGACACTACTGGGTCTGAAGGACCAAACACTAACTCAAAGAAGAAAATGGCAAAATGAAAAAGCAGAATGCAATCTCAAACATCCAGTCCACCAGGTGCATGTAGAGGAGACATTGAAATAGAGGACTCCAAAGGTAACACACAAGAAATCTCTGAAAAGATAGCAAATGAAATAAAATAACAACTACATGAGGCCATAGAGGAAATCAAATTAGAGGTACTCTCCCATGTAAAGATAGAAGTATCAACCTTAGTAAAAGGGTTGCTGAGAATAGCTAAAGAAGAAATAGAGAAAAAAGTACAGAAACATGGGAAACAGATTGAAACCTTGAATGAACAATACAGAAAACAAGCAGAATTCATGAAGCAAACTGAAAGAGACATCCAAGAAACAAAAAATTTGATTCAAAGTATGCAAAACTGTTTAAATGAAGCTGAGGGTATGATCTCGGACCTTGAGGACAGGATCACAATTAGTGATCATGAAAGGACAGAACTTTTAAAAATAACAAAGCAGCTTGAAATGACAATTCAGAAGCTTCAAGATGATGCCAAGAGCAACAATATAACATTAATAGGCGTTAGTGAAGATGCTGGAGTCAATACAAATGACATATCTAAAATAGTCACAGAAATAATAGGAGAAAATTTCCCAAACATGGGAAAACAATCTGATATGCAGATAAGTGAGGCATACAGAACTCCAGTCACAACCAACATAAATCTATACCTAGACACATAATAATTAAAATCTCAGACATACAATATAAAAACAGAATACTATAAGCTGTTGGAGAAAAAGCACAAGTCACCTATCGAGGAAAGCCCATTAGAATCACAGCATACTTTTTAGCACAAACCTTCAAGTCAAGACATGAGTGGAAAGAGATACTTCAAGCCCTGAAAGAAAACAATTTTCAACCCAGACTGATATACCCAGCAAA
Organism: Dolichotis patagonum; assembly: GCA_004027295.1. Classification (NCBI taxonomy): domain Eukaryota; kingdom Metazoa; phylum Chordata; class Mammalia; order Rodentia; family Caviidae; genus Dolichotis; species Dolichotis patagonum. The sequence continues at coordinate 191,986 of PVJX010000815.1, forward strand.
ACTTTCATTCAAATTTAACGGAGAAACAAGATACTTCCATGATGAAGAACAACAGAAGAAATTCACATCCAAAAAACCAACTCTAGAAAGAGTGTTGAAAGACATATTAGACAGAGAGAAAAATGACCACAATCCCCAGAAAAACAGAAACAAACCACCAGGTAGGACAAGCAATTAAATAAGGGGGGAAAGCAGAAAGCAAACTATTGGACCATAACATGGGAAAGTTGAGCCAGTACATATCAGTGACATCCATAAATGTAAATGGCCTCAATTCACCTATCAAAAGAAATACCTTAACAGAATAGATCAAGAAATATGATCGCACAATATGCTGTATACAAGAAATACATCTGACCCAAAAGGAAACTCATAGATTAAAAGTCAAAGGATGGAAAACAGTATTCCAGGCAACAGAAACCCAGAAAAAAAGCAGGGGTAAATATTCTATTTGCAGACAATATGAACTTCAAACCTAAAATGATTAAAAGAGAAAAAGAAGGTCACTACATACTTGCAAGCAGAAAAATTAAAGAGGAAGAACTAACAATATAAATATATATGCACCAAACACAGGAGCACCCAACTATATAAGACAGATACTAAAGGACATGAAAACCAAATACACAAGAACGCAATTATTACAGGTGACCTTAACAGCCCATTGTCACAAAGAGATAGATCAAATAGACAAAAAGTCAGCAAAGAAGTAATAGTACTGAATCATACCTGTGAGCAATTGGACTTAGTAGATGTTTACAGAGTCTTCCACCCAACCACAACAGAACACACATTCTTCTCAACTGCACACAAGACATTCTCCAAAATAGACCATATATTAGCCCATAAAACATTATTAAGTCAATGTAAAGGGACTGAAGTCATCCCATGGATATTGTCTGACCATAGTGCACTGAAGTTGGAAATTAATAGCAAAAGAAATTGCAAAACCTGCATGCATATGTGGAAATTAAAAAACAACTTTTTAAACAACCAGTGGGCTACAGGTGAAATTAAGGAAGAAATAAAGCAATACCTACAATTTAATGAAAATGTGGAAACAACCTATCGTAATCTGTGGGATGCAATGAAAGTGGTCTTAAGAGGGAAATATATGGCAATAAATAGTCATATTGTTTTAGTTACTTTTTACTCATCACTGAGACAAAATACCCGATGCCTAAAGTTGGGAATAAAAGGTTTATTTCTTACACTTTTTGAACTTTCCATACACACTCAGTTGGCTCCAAGGCAAGGTGGCATAATGGGGCCGCCGTACATGGTGGCTGCAAACAGCAAGTGGGAACCGGCAAGAGAGAGATATACCTTCTTCTTGCCAGTACATCACATCCTGGATCCACCCCCTAGGAGGGTGTAGTACTGACACCACCAATCCAAGCACTAGACAATGAACCAATCACAAATGCACAGTGCAAATACATGAGGCCTGGGGGCCACCGACATAAACCATGACACATATCAAGAAAACAAAATGAGCACAAATAAACAACCTAATGCTTTCTCTCAAGCTACTAGTAAAAGAAGAGCAGGTTAAACCCAAAGCTCATAGAAGAGAGGAAATAGTAAAGATTAGAGAATAACTCAATGCATTTAAAACTACAAAAACAATACAAAGAATTAATGATGGTTAATTCAAAAAAGATAGTTTTTTGAAAGAATAAACAAAATTGACAAACATCTATCTAACTTTATAAAGCAAAAGAGAGAAAAAAACCCAAATTCACACAATAAGGACTGAAAAAGGGGAAATTACTACAGGTCCCATGGAAATTCAAAGGATCATGAACACCTACTTTAAAAATCTCTACTCACATATAGAGGAAAACACAGAAGAAATGGACAGATTTCTAGAAACATATGAACAACCAAAACTCAACCAAGAAGATATAGCAATTTTGAATAATCCAATATCAGCTATTGAAATTGAAAACATAATTAAAAACTTACCAACAAAGAAAAGTCCAGGTCCTGAGGGATTCATGGCTGAATTCTACAAGAAATTTAGAGAAGACTTGATGCCAATACTTCTTAAACTCTGCAATGAAATTGAAAAGAAAGCAATCCTCCCTAAGTCATTCCTGGAGGCAAGCATAACTCTCAAACCAAAACCAGAGAAAGATCCAACCAAAAAGGTGAACTATAGGGCAGTCTCACTAATGAACACGATTCAAAGATAGAATGCAAATAGAATGCAGCAAATCATCAAGAAGATTATACATCATGACCAAGTGGGGTTCATTCCAGGAATGCAGAGATGGTTTAACATACATAAATCAATAAATGTAATACACCACATCAACAAAGCCAAAAACAAAAACCACATGGTCATTTCAATAGATGCAGAAAAAGCTTTCAATAGGGTCCAACACTTGTTCATGACAAAACCCTCCAGAAATTCGGAATACACGGTGTCTACCTCAACTTTATAAAGACCACCTGTGACAAACCAACAGCCAATATTATACTAAATAGACAAAAACTAAACATTTTCACTTTAAAAATCAGGAACAAGACAAGGATGTCCACTATCACCACTCCTTTTCAATATAGTTCTGGAAACTTTAGCTAAGGCAATCAGACAAGAGAAAGAAATAAGAGGAATAAAGATAGGAAAGGAAGAAGTTAAATTATCACTATTTGCAGATGACATGATACTCTATATAGAAGACCCAAAAAATACCATTAAAAGATGGCTAGAGGTAATAAACAAATTCAGCAGTGTAGCTGGCTACAAAGTCAGTGCTCAAAAATCAATAGCATTCCTGTACACAAACAAGAAACTCACCGACAGAGAAATTATGGAAAATTGCCCTTCACAATAACATCTAAAAAAATGAAATACTTAGGAATCAACCTAACTAAAATTGTAAAAGACCTATATGCTGAAAATTATACTATGCTAAAAAAGGAGATTGAAGAGGATATTAGAAACTGGAAGGATATTTCTTGATGTTGGGTAGGAAGAAACAACATTGTGAAAATGGTCATATTGGGCCGGGGATTTAGCTCAGTGGCTTAAGCGCCTGCCTGGCAAGTGCGAGGTCATGAGTTCGATCCCTGGTACCAAAAAAAAAAAAGAAAAAAGAAAAAAAAGAAAATGGTCATATTCCCAAAACTGTTGCATATATTTAATGCAATCCCAATCAAAATACCATTGACATACCTCACAGATCTAGAGAAAACACTCCTAAAATTCATTTGGAACCAGAAGAAACCTAGAATAGTAAAGGCAATTCTGGGCAACAAAGGCAAGGTAGGTGGTATTTCAATTTTTGACTTGAAAATGTACTACAAAGCCACAGTGATAAAATCAGCATGGTACTGGCAAAGAAGTAGACCTGAAGATCAATGGAACAGATTAGAAGATGCAAGTATAAGTACAAAGACACTCAGCCACCTGATATTTGACAAAGGGGCTAAACATGTTCACTGGAAGAAGGATAGCCTCTGTAATAAGTGATGTTGGAAAAACATGGCTCTCCACGTGCAGAAGACTGAAACTAGATCCATGCCTATCACCATGCACAAAACTAAAGTCTAAATGGATCAAAGACTTAAACATTAAAACAGAAACACTAAATCTATTGGAAGATAAAGTAGGTAGAAGGCTTGGAGACATAGGTGTAGGCAGAAAATTCATGAACAAAACGCAATCTGCAAGAGAAACACTTGAGAGAATCAACAACTGGGATCTCATATTATTGAAAAGTTTCTGTACTTCAAAAGAAATCACCAGCAGAGTGAAAAGAAAACCCACAGAATGGGAAAGAATTTTAGCCAGCAACCCCTCAGACAAAGGACTTATATCCAGAACATATAAAGAATTGAAAAACATCAAGCCGCCCAAATTCAGACCCTCTCCAAAATGGGCCTCTGAGATGAACACACAGTTCTCAGATGAAGATATACAAATGGCAAATAAATACATGAAGAAATGTTCACCATCACTTGTCATTCAAGAAATGCAAAGTAAAACAACACTGAGATATCACCTCACTCCGGAAAGAATAGCTGCCATCAAGAAATCAACTGATAACAAATGTTGGCCTGGCTGCAGGGAAAAAGGAACACTGCTCCACTGTTGATGAGAGTGTAGACTTGTGCAACCACTATAGAAATCAGTATGGAGAATTCTCAGAAGACTAGGAGTGGAAGCTCCATTCAACCCAGCTATTCCCCTCCTGGGTATTTTCCCAGAAAAACTGAAAAGGTCATATCACAGTGTTATATGTGCACCCATGTTCATAGCAGCACAATTTGTAATAGCTAAATCTTGGAAACAACCATGGTGCCTATCAACTGCAGAGTGGATGAAAAAGATGTGGTATTTTTATACAATGAAATATGAATCAGGTATAAAAAAGGATGCTCTTGAGGCCTTCATAGGTAAATGGGGACAACTTGAGACTATCCTCATTAGTGAAATAAATAAGAATCATATTTATAAAAATTACATTGTGTCTCTAGTGTAAAAAGTAATAGAAGTAATGAAACCCAAAATGTGTAATTGCTACTGTAAAGAAAGAAAAAGAAAGTGCTCTAAAGGATATAATTGCATGTATGTTTAAGTGGGCAAGATGAATGACCACATTACTCTTTTTGTTAGATCATGGATCAGAACTATTAACAGTCTCATTTTTTGAATGTGTACTTTGTATGTTTTAACTTTGTAACTTGAACCACTGTTTCCAAGATGACAGTATGTAAGTTATCAAGTAATGATTTCTTAGTGTTTTTTGTTCTTTTCTTTTTTTCTTTGGAATTTTGTATTGTTGCTACCTTTTTTTCTGTTTTGTTTTGTTTTCTCTTTAAATAAAACTTTAAAAAAAGACTGCATTGTATTTGGAAAACAGTTTTGGAAGTGTGACTATTTTGACAATACTGATTTTGCCTATCCAGGAGAAGGGGACATTTTTCCATTTTCTGATGTCCTCTTCAATCTTCTGTTTCAGAGCACTGTAGTTTTATTTGTAGAAGTCTTTCACTTCATTGGTTAGTTTAATTCCTAGGTATTTCATTTTCTTGTAGCAACTGTGAATGGTAGTTTTTCATAATTTCTTTCTCATCCTGTTCATTGTTGTTGTATGCAAATGATAATAATTTTTGTGTGTTGTTCTTGTATCCTGCTATATTGTTAAAGTTGGTTATTAATTCTAAGAGGTTTTTTACTCAATTTCTTTGGATCTCCTATGTAGAATGTTATGTTATGTGCAAATAATGATAATTTGAGTTCTTCCATATATGTGTGTGTGTGTATACACACATATATATATATATTTCATATCTCTCTCTTGCCTAATTGCTCTGCTTAATATTTTAAACACTGTGCTTAGTAGAAGAGGTGACAATGGACTTCTCAGTCTTGTGTCCAGTTTTGGGGGAAATGCTTTTATTTCTTCCCCATTTAGTATGATGCTGGCTATAGTTCTGTCATAAACAGGTTTTATCATATTGAGGTATGGAAATGCTTTTATTTCTTCCCCATTTAGTATGATGCTGGCTATAGTTCTGTCATAAACAGGTTTTATCATATTGAGGTATAGCTGTTTTCTTCATGGTTTTTATCAAGAAGGGGTATTAAATTTTATTGTCTTTGCATTTTTTGGTAAGCATATACATTAAAAAATTTAAATGGAAATCTATGCAACTATTTGGATGGGTTTATAATTATATCTTAGGTAAGGGTATAGAGATAAAATTGATATTCTTATTAGCTTATGCTTTTCTAATACATCTGAGGTGTGTTTTATTTTTGTAAAATTGTTTCCTAGTTATGTGATACCACCTTACACTTCTTTCAACATGTTTTTGTTGCTCATGCCAATATTCAATGCACAAGTAAAACTCAATTAAATGTGTCAGCTTTCATGCCTGATTTTCTGACACCACAATCTAACTCTCCTCCTTATTAGTTACATTACTCAAGACCACCTAGCTCAGCCTCATTGTTCTATAAAAAGAAATGATAGTTATGGTACCTACTTACAGGGATTTTTTTAAGAAAGATTAAATAGGATATTGATTGTTTAAAACAATATCTGACATAAAAAGCACTCAATAAATATCAGCTATGTAACAATAATGAAGGTGTAAAAATGCATTTTTTAAACTTAATACTTATAAAAGTTATTTCTTATTGTTTTAACTTATACTAATTTAATAATCATAATCAGCATGAATATTTTCCTATTTCCTTACTGATGATGTAGGTTTATGTTTTGTACATATTACTATTATGTTGGTGGTACTTTAAATGTTAAGGAAGGTAGGCCAGGTGTAGTTGTGCATATCTCTAATTCCAGAACCCAGGAGTCTGAGCCAGGAGCACCCACCGCAGGTTCAGGCGACCCTGGGCTGTGTACTAAGTTTGAGGCCAGCCTGGACTGCATAGGGAGACTCTGTCTCAAAAAAAAAAATTTAAAGAAGGCATTTCTATGGTAGACATTTTTTATGTTTTACATATGTTTTAGTTGTCCGTGGGGTGTCATTTGGATATTAAATGTATTCATAATGATTTTAGCTTGTATATATGTTCACAGTATAAATAATTGGTTCTATAACTTTTCAAAGTTATCTCTGGTACTTATTCTTGGCAAGTCTTTTAGCAATCCAAAGTTACATAAATAATCTTAATATTCTCCCAGTACTTTTAAAATTTTTATACTTATATCTTTAAAATATCTGTAGTTTTGTTAGTTGTAAATTGTGAAACAGAGAATCTATTTTCCAAACTAAGACATAAATTATGATGTATTCTGTAATATATATGACTAGTCATGGATTAAAACTGCATCATTATTGTATGTATAATTGCTCACATAAACATAATTAAAGCCTTTCTATTGTTTTAGCCATAAGATACAGCTTTCTAATACATGTGAATATATAAGAAAATAACTCATTTACAACTTTACTTTTAACAATTTAATTATTGTATAAAGCAATACATCCTAAATATAGAAAGGCATTAATGCTTTTAAAGTTCTAAGAGTTACTTACTGACAGACATTTTAAAAAGAGCAAAAAAAAAGGAGAAATTATATTTCATCACATGTAAATATTATTTTCTGAAAAAATTTTTTATTTTTGTATATGCTTGTGGACTACATTACAATGCCAAGTATGCCTCAACATATAGGTCACAATCCTAAACTCTAAACATTTAAAGCGTCCTCTTTAAAAATTTAAAATCATTGCTATTAATTCTTCCAAAAACATTAAGATAATTTTTGTAAATTTGAATACTTCTTACCAAAATTTTTTACAGAGATTTTTTTACTGAGATTATATTAAACATCTCCATTTTTACTGTCTAGTTAAAGGCAATTTTCTCCAAATAGTCCATTTCCATGAAATCTTAATGTTTATCCATGTGTTAAAGAAATCTAAGTTAGAACTAATAGTTATTTGCATCTTATAATTTCTTCTCTGGTTATTCACTGCCAGGTAATATTTCTCACTGCTAGGTAAATTAACATTTACTCACACTGAATTTATGGCTTCTCTTTGTATCATAAAACATTAGTCCCTCCGGCATATAGAGGAAAACCTTTTCCCATAACAAATGGTTGGGTACCATGCCCCTCCCTGAACCGGTTATATTAAGACATTAAAAAGCAACTGGCATGTGACTAAGAGAGATAAAAACAACAACAGCAGTAAAACTGAATAGCATTTTGCTCATATTTAAAAATTGAGAGTAAGGGTTTTTTATGCTACCTCATGCTACAGAAACTTGAGATACAAAAAGCAGGATGAGTTTATATCTCTTATAAAGTGAGATGGACTTCATAAAATAAGAACAAAAACTTATTTTTTGAGTATTATATTCCTTCTTATAGATATTGTTTTTGATATTACTCATAAACATTGGAACTTCAGATCAGCATTTAGACTGTGCCCTGTGTTTTGCTAAGAGTTATACATGCATTGTCTTATTTAACCAACCCCCTGAAGTTTTAATCTTCTGTGTGCAAATGTTGAAACTGACATAAGCATTAAGAAATTCACCAAAAAAAAAAAAAAAAAAAAAACAGAGAAAAGAAATTCAACCAAAGACACCATCCATGATATCTAATGAGTGAAAAAAAGTTGTTTCATGTGTGCTATCATTTGGAAACCAATAGACAGGAAAGAATTTTATTTTCTAGCTAGAGTCCCTACAGATACTCAGTGTTCTGGCTGAGTGGACAGGAATCTTCCCATCCCGCCAACTGCATTTATTGCAGTGGCCCTAGCTCTCTCCATTCTGAGGACAAAATAGCTTTCTCTCCTTTGCTTGGATTCATATTTTTCAACTTTTTCAGGGAATAAATGATCCATCTAATTAAACTTCATATATCAGACAAAGTAAGACAAGTTGAATGTTTTCATTTTTTACTTTGGGAAAAAAATAAGCTTTTCATCAAATCAACTTAAGAAACAGCTTGAATTGCAAGATAATACTGCTCCTATAAGTAATTGCTTATGTGCTTGTCTTATTCACAGTGTAAGAGCTATGATTTATGAACATTTTTATTTAAAGTATAATCTTGGATTTATTCCAAATAATTGTCATCTTTGAAATGCTGTCAACCTGGGGTAGCCACAGGGATGCCAGAATTAAAGTATTATATCAGCTCAGCACATGGTCCACCCATCGGTCTCAAGTACATTTTTATCTGTCTCTCTTTTATCACATATTTTCTTCCTTCACATTTATATTTAATCCACTGACTTCCATGACTTCTTTTATACCAGAGAGCATGTAAAACACTGGAGAAAATGAGTAGACATATTCACTTAGCAGGAGCTTTCTTCCTGATTCTCTGCCCCCTCTCTCTTTTGAGCTGAAACTCCATTAGGCAAAAGTGCCCCTGGTATTAATCTAAGATGATTAGTTGTGAAGTGGAGCACAAAGGCAGGCCTGGGGTGGAACCATCTGAGGGTGGGAAGATACTTTAGAGCAAAAGGATCAAGAGCAACATGAGTTTAAGAGGCAAACTTTCCCATAATACTAGGAGTACAAAATAATGTTAGCTACAGCTGTAAACCACATGGATATGTTCTATATATATATTTTTTTAAACCAATGTGGAGATTATTACTAGCCTTGCATTAGTTATGTATAAAGCCCAGTTAATGTAAGTGAATTTTCCCTTAGTGTTTTTCTTTTCATTTGCTATTTTCTTTTTAAATTTTAAACTATTCTGGCCTATTTCTAATATGCTATACTCTTTTACATCTTTTTACCATAACATGCCATTAAGGTTGTTTTGTGGGAGCACTGCTTATTGAATATACCATGTGCTCCTCTAAATAATTCAGCCTCCCCAGCAGGGGTATTAGGTCAGGAAACTTGTTCCAGCCAATGCTAATTTATCACAGATCACTCATCTCACTTCTCACCTAAATGATTAAGGACCAGTGTGCTAACTTCTTGGGGAGAGGATAACATCATTTTGAGAACTGGGATCTGTGGGTAGCCAAGTAAAAATGCAACTCGACTTGATAGATCCATAAGGGGCTTTGGACCTCTCATGAACAATTATTATAGATGGGATATTCATCTACTGAGATTCTGAGGTTAATATTACACCATAATCTAGTTTATACATTAAGTTACATTACAAACTACTGTTAATGCTGGTATTCACTACCACTATGTACAATGAGTAAGTTGAAAGAATACGCATTAGCAGATTTACAGATATCCCACCTACCTTTCTCCAAATAATATTGATAGAATTTCTGGGGTATTTTAATAATTGTTTCAGATATGCCCTGGGAATAGCAAGCAGAATAGGTAAGACCCTGCTATCAGAAGAAGGAATCAGACAAAAGAGTAGCAACTGGAGAAACTGTTCAGCTAAATAGTTATGGAAAACTTCTTTGCTTTGGAGTTAGGATATGAATGAAATAGAGGAATTAGTCTGACTTTTACAGGATCTGACTGCTTTAAGGTACAGAAACAACTCCAAGATGATTGAACAATAAAGCACAATGAACCTGAGGGGAATAGAACTAAATGAGATCAGAGAATTAACTGAAACACTTTCAGTTCATGGTAAAGATGTGTAATTGTACTCTAAAGCTCTATAAATAAATATGGGAAAATTTAGATGAATATCTTAGTCTCATTTACACTTTTATAAATTTATTCAGGACACGGTACAGAGAATGGATGCACGTTCAAGGAGAACTGCACAGTTTGACTAGTAAATTAGATGTATGAAGTGAAGAAACAAAAATTCAAAACTAATACCTCTGTATGTAGACTTGTGCAGCTAGATGCAGTATGGAACTTTTGCTAGAATGGGAAACCCACTGGGACAACTTGCTTCAGGTGGAATTAGTGACAGCAATTTGACATACAAGTAAATTTTTTAAATAAGAAATTTTAAAAGAGAGCACCAGATCACATAGGAAAAGTAAGAGCAAGACATAAAATATTTTTATGAAAATATTTTAAAAATTAGTGATATTTAGTTGACCAAGTTTACTTAGAGATAGAGCTTAGCACAAAAAGAGTACTCCAAGTATGTAGGTTAGAATATTCTAGCATGAAGCAAATCTAAGTGTTTCCTTGTTTCCTTGTTTTGCTTGTGTTGTCTTGTTTTGTTTTGTTTGTTTTACATATATACTAGGCACATGCTGTACCATGGAGCTATCCTCAAAACCCTGATTGAGTCTTAATTAGGCAATCTTCCCCTCAAAACAGATAATTTAAGTAGTTAAAAGCTTTGTCTTGATAGATCCATAAAGGGCTGTCTGGCTGAATACTTCCAGGATGGTGGTAATCTATTGGGAGAGACAAAATCAGTATGAAAGCACCACCTTTGAAAAATCTATAAATCACTCTCTTAGGTAGTTGCTTATTCTCTGTCTGCAGCCTTAACTTAACTGTGAAATAGTCACCTAACACAGAGAATCCTTATCATATGGCTTGATATGAGGAAAGAAGGGCAAACTACTTCATTTAATGTATACTGGGGATGCAATCATAAATTTGAACCTGCCACAAATCTTGATTGGGTTTCTATGAATAGCCCACTAGTGAAATATTCACTTGGATAGTCAAGGAATTGATAAGGGGAACACAGAAATGAGTAATTGTTCTAAGAGTGATCTGACCTAGTTTGTTATATGGATTGGGGACACCACTCAAATTTGCCATGTGTGTTTGGAAACAAGTGCTTTGAAATAACCAGCAGCAGAAGTTCCATTTGCCACGTTTACACTCACAGGCACCCACAGCCATTGCTCCCCAGGTAGCAGAGATATCATCTTTACTGATAAGAAAAGACACCTCAGGGACAGGGCAGAAGATGTCTCAAATAAATAATGATGTTTGATGTTTAGCTCTTGCAAAACTCTTAATGAATCCCAGAATGGCAGCCACAACCTTTTTCCTACTAAACAGTAAACACTATAGCCAGAGAAATAGTGGAGGATGTTAAATGAAATGCCTGCATCTCAGCTTTAATTTGCAAATTCATGAAACTTCTTCATAAGAAGGAATTGTTTGGGAAGGAGAGAAATCATTTGCTCCATTTGTTTTGTTAATGTCCTATATGTAATTATTAAATCTTGGTTTTTTTTTTATTTAAAGAGAAGAAAGAAAAAAAAAACAAATAAAACAGAAAGAGGGTAGCAACAATACAGAATTCTGCAGGGGAAAGGAAAAAAAAAGAAAGAAAGAAAGAAAAAAAAGAACAACAACCACAACCAAACAAAACAAAACAAAACAAAACACCAAAATACTAAGAAATCACCACTTGATAAGTTACATACTGTCATCATTGGAAATAGTTGTTTAAGTTACAAAGTTAAAACATACAAAGTACACAATCAAACAATGAGTCTGTTAATAGTTCTGCTCAACATTCTAACAAAAACAGTAATATGGACATCTATCTTACACAAATAAAGACATGTGCAGTTATAGTCTTTAGAGCACTTTCTTTTCCTCTCTTTTTTACAGTAGCAATTACACATTTTGGGTTTCATTACTCCTACAGTTCTTATTACTTTTTACACTAGAGAAACAATGTGATATTTATAAATATGACTTATTTATTTCACTAATGAGGATAGTCTCAAGTTGTCCCCATTTTGCTATGAAGGCCTCAAGAGCATAATTTTTATACCTGAGTAATATTCCATTGTATAAAAATACCACATCTTTTTCATCCACTGTGCAGTTGATGGGCATCTTGGTTGTTTCCAAGATTTAGCTGTTACAAATTGTGCTTCTATGAACATGGGTGCACATATATCACTATGATATGACATTTTGAGTTTTTCTGGGAAAATACCCAGGAGGGGAATAGCTGGATTGAATGGAACTTCCAATCCTAGTCTTCTGAGAATTCTCCATACTGATTTCCATAGTGGTTGCACGAGTCTACACTGCCATCAACAGTGGAGCAGTGTTCCTTTTTCCCCGCAGCCTCTCCAACATTTGTTATCAGTTGATTTCTTGATGGCAGCTATTCTTTCCGGTGTGAGATGATATCTCAATGTTGTTTTAATTTGCATTTCTTGAATAACCAGTGATGGTGAACATTTCTTCATGTATTTGTTTGTCATTTGTATATCTTCATCTGAGAACTGTGTGTTCATCTCAGAGGCCCATTTTGGAGAGGGTCTTTGAATTTGGGCGGCTTGATGTTTTTCAATTCTTTATATATGTTCTGGCTATAAGTCTTTTGTCTGAGGGGTTGCTGGCTAAAATTCTTTCCCATTCTGTGGGTTTTCTTTTCATTCTGCTGGTGATTTCTTTTGAAGTGCAGAAACTTTTCAATAATATGAGATCCCAGTTGTTGATTCTCTCAAGTGTTTCTCTTGCAGATTGTGTTTTGTTCATGAATTCTCTGCCTACACCTATGTCTCCAAGATTTCTACCTACCTTATCTTCTAGTAGATTTAGAGTTTATTTTTTAATGTTTAGGTCTTTGATCCATTTAGACTTTAGTTTTGTGGATGGTGATAGGCATGGATCTAGTTTCAGTCTTCTGCATGTGGAGAGCCAATTTTTCCAACATCATTTATTACAGAGGCTATTCTTCTTCCAGTGAACATGTTTAGCCCCTTTGTCAAATATCAGGGGACTGAGTGTCTTTGTACCTATATTTGCATCTTCTAATCTGTTCCATTGATCTTCAGGTCTATTTCTTTGACAGTAACATGTTGATTTTATCACTGTGGGTTTGTAGTACATTTTCAAGTCAAAAATTGAGATACCACCTACCTTGCCTTTGTTGTCCAGAATTGCCTTTACTATTCTAGGTTTCTTCTGGTTCCAAATGAATTTTAGGAGTGTTTTCTCTAGATCTGTGAGGTATGTCAATGGTATTTTGATTAAGATTGCATTAAATCTGTATAACAGTTTTGGGAGTGTGGCCATTTTCACAATATTGGTTCTTCCTAGCCAAGAGCATGGGACATCTTTCCATTTTCTAATATCCTCTTCAATCTCCTTTTCTATCATAGTATAGTTTTCAGTATATAGGTCTTTTACATTTTTAGTTAGGTTGATTCCTAAGTACTTTATTTTTTTTAGATGTTATTGTGAAGGGCAACATTTCCATAATTTCTCTCTCAGTGAGGTTCTTGTTTGTGTACAGTAATGCTATTGATTTTTGAGCATTGACTTTGTATCCAGCTACACTGCTGAATTTGTTTATTACCTCTAGTAGTCTTTTAATGGAATTTTTTTGTCCTCTATATACAGTATCATGTGATCTGCAAATAGCGATGTTTAACTTCTTCCTTTCCTATCTTTATTCCTTTTATTTCCTTCTCTTGTCTGGTTGCCCTGGCTAGTGTTTCCAGAATTGTATTGAATAGGAGTGGTGATAGTGGACATCTTTGTCTTGTTCTTGATTTTAAAGTGAAAGCTTTCAGTTTTTGTCCATTTAGTATAATATTGGCTGTTGGTTTCTCATAGATGGCCTTTATAAGGTTGAGATAGACACCATGTATTCCGAGTTTCTGAAGGGTTTTTATCATGAACAAGTGTTGGACCTTATCAAAAGCTTTTTCTGCATCTATTGAGATATTTGTTTTTGCGTCTCTTAATATGGTGTATTACATTTACTGATTTGCGTATGTTAAGCCATCCCTGCATTCCTGGAATGAACCACACTTGGTCATGTTGTATAATCTTCTTGATGATTTGCTGCATTCTATTTGCTAATATTTTATTGAGAATCTTTGCCTCTATGTTCATTAGTGAGATTGGCCTATAGTTCTCCTTTTTGGTTGGGTCTTTCTCTGGTTTTGGTATCAGAGTAATACTTGCCTCCAGGAATGATTTAGGGAGGATTGCCTTCTTTTCAATTTCATAGAAGAGTTTAAGGAGTATTGGCATCAAGTCTTCTGTAAATTTCTTATAGAATTCAGCTGTGAATCCATCAGGACC
>PVJX010000816.1:0-60657 GCA_004027295.1 Dolichotis patagonum
CCCGGGAGAGCTCCGGGCCAGGCGCCTCTGGTGACAGCCCCAGCCTGGCCTGTGACCCTGCCTAGTGCACCTGCCGGTGAGCCCATGTGGGGCTTGGATGGCCTCGACACCCCCAGGAAGGGATGTTTTGCAAAGGGGACCAATCTGGGTGGGCCACGCCAGCAGAGAAGCACCCCAAACAAAACAAACTGGAACAAGAAGAAGAGCGCCCTACAAAGCCACACATAGAACCAAGAGAAAACTCAAACGTTAAATTAACTACGAACTTGAATCAACAGTAAGAGTCTTTTTCTTGTCGCTACAAAATTCAAGTTAGAAGCGGGGGTCGTGCAGCTCCATCAGTGCTAGTGTGAAGACAGACGGCCTCAGACCACTAAGGCCTCGAAATCGGCGCCACCCACGACCCCACGGGGACATTGTACTCGGCTCCCCAAGCCTGGGCTGGTCCAGAGGTGGCCCGCACACTGCGCCCGCCTGCCGTTTACTCTTTGTTCTATGGAGAATAATAACCTTTACAGGAAAATACTGTACAACTTTCTGGTATCTTTTCCCATTCTGAATATTAAAGCCAAAAACAGCCACATCCTTCTGGTTTGCACCACCAGGGCGGCTGAGACCTCGGCCCTGTGTCTCGGGCCACAGCCTGGGACAGGGACAGCCTCCGCTTTGGGGTGGCTGGAGAACCGCACAGACCTGACCCTGGCCCAGGGAGGAGACAGTGCAGCAGCCGGGCCCAGGGACCGGCTGATTCCAGGATTCCCTCCATGTCCCTGTAGTGTCACCCACGCTGGCTACCTCCTGCCCACCCTCCCCTGGGTAAGGGGGTGTCTTAGCTGCACTTGGTGGGGGGGCCCTGCCGAAGGCTGCAGGTGCCGGCTGCCCCAGCAACCGGGGCAGGGTTCCTAGGTGTCCCTGGTGCCCCTGGGTCCTGAGCAGTGGACAGTCCGGCCTGCGTGGTGTGGTGACCGTGGGGTCCCCTCGACAGGAGCACCTGCGCTTTCCCTGAAGATCCCCGACTTCAGCCACGCAGGGTCCTCGGGCAGCCGAGGCCTCTAGCCGCTGAGCTGTGCGTCCGCCCGGAGCACCAGGGGTCCCCGCCTCTGTCCTGAGACGGACTCGGGGTCCAGAAGCACCGGCGGGGCGCGGGGCACCTCCCCTCCCAGGTCCGGACTAGCGGACGGGTGGGGGGCTCTGTACAGAGGGCAGCGTCACAGACACAGACGGCAGGGTGACCCTGTGACCTAGGGCGAGGCAGCAGTGGGCGCTGGTCCTGGGGTGCCCAGGGCCGCCAGCGCCGGGGCCTCGGTCACAGCCTCGGGCAGGGACTCCTCCGAGTCGGTGCGCAGGTCCTCGTCCTCGTCGTCCTCGTCCTCGTCGTCCTCGTCCTCATCCTCCTCATCGTCCTCATCATCGTCGTCGTCCTCGGCCTCCTCCTCCTGCAGCTCCAGCTCCTCTTCCTCATCCTCCTGGGAGGACTCCCCTGTGGCCTGGACGCCAGTGCTGGCCGGGCCGGGCCCAGCGGGTCCCTCCTTCGGGCCAGGGGCTGCAGTTGCAGCATCAGGTGGGCCAGGGTCGCACGCATCACCCAGTGCCAGGCCCAGGCCGGCGGCGGCTGCCGACTGCAGGAAGAGCAGGGATCCCCCGGGCTCGGCGCCCAGCGCCAGCGCCCCCTCCAAGACCCCTGGTGAGGGCGAGGGCGAGGGCGAGGCTGCGGGCAGCTCTCCACGCTCCTGCTTCTCGTGCTTGCGCTTGTGCGAGTCCATCTGCGACATGCCCACGACTGTGTGGCGGCAACCGGGGTAGGTGCAGTGAAAGTGCGAGCACTTGAGCTTGTACTTGCAGTCGGGCACGGCGCAGTCGGCGCTGGAGCTGAACTGGCAGAAACCTGCGGCGCTGATCACGTCCTGCTTGCCGTGGTGCTTGCGGTGCGCTGTGACCTTGGTGCTGTCGGTGCAGCGGAAGCGGCAGCGCAGGCAGTGGAAGTGCGTGCTGGTGCCCGAGAACGGGCAGTCGGCGAAGTGGCAGCTGAGCGAGGCCTTGAAGCGCTTGAAGTCGTCCAGCACCAGGTTGTCCACGCGGTCGTGGTGCTGCGCGTGCTTGTACATGTGCGTGCGCCCGCAGAACTTGTAGCCGCAGTTCTCCCGCGTGCAGTGGTAGTGCGTGACCTTGAGTGAGAACTGGCAGGCAGCGTCCCTGCAGTCTTCGTAGAGGTCGAAGCGCCGGAAGCCCTCCAGCATCATGCCCTCGTCCAGCATCTTGCGTGACGAGGCCGTCTTCCGCCGCTTGCCGAAGGGCGACATGTCCTCAATGATCCAGAAGCGCTTTTTGGCCCCTGAGGCGGTGGGCATGGAGATGGTGTTCCCTGGGGAGGGTCACGGGAGGTCAGCGCAGCAGGGTGCCTGCGGCACCATGCCCAGCACCACACCACGCGGGCCCTTCCCACACAGTGGCCAAGCGAGTCCTGGGCTGTCCGCGTCCTCCAGGCCTCAGGCCTCCCGGTGCCCCCGACCAGGTCTGTGGGGAGGCCATGCCGCTTCCTGGCCATACGTATGCCCGGGAGACAAGGGCAAGCTGAAGGGGGATCTGGTCAGCAGTGTAATTATCCACGGACTGGGGTCAAGATGCCATCACATGCCCGCCTCTAACGGGGACAGGGCGGCTGGTTCCCTGGCTGCCTGGCTGCCTGCACAGGGGACCTGCCTGCTCACCATGGGGCTGCTGGTCACCAGGGCCAAGGAGCTGCACCTCTGTGACCCTCCTTGGCACCAGAAGGTTTTCCATTTGTTTCTGGTATAGGGACTTGAACCCAGGGCCTTTGCTAAGTCCTCTGCCCGTTTATTCTTTTAACTTTTATTTTCCTTAGTACTGTTTGCAGTATGTAACAAATACATTCATCCCTTGTTTTAGATTTTATTCTGAGACAAGGTCTCACCAAGTCACTAAGAAATCCAGGCTGGGCCTGAACTTAGAATTCTCCTGCCTTAGCCTCCCAGAGTGCTGGAATCACTGGCTTTTGCCACCACACTTGCTGTATTAGAAGGTTCCTTGAGGTCCTCTGTTGGTGTTTTCTGCCCTGAGCTAGCCCGAGAGGCCAGGCCTCAGGAGCTGATCACCAGGAAAGTGTGCCCGCCCTCCTTGCCAAAGCTCTGCCCTGGCCTGGGACTGCAAAGGGGCTCAGTGGTGGTGATGGGGAGCCATCAGTGCCCACCCTGGCCCCACTGCTTCTGAGGCACGGAGACCCTGTGGCCAAAGACTCCTGTACCCTTTCTGGGAGACAACAGCAGCTATAGTCTCCTGCTGGCTGCTGGGCAGAGGCAGCGGCCCTGGCACTGTCCAGAAACTCCAGAGACCCCAGGCTCAGCCTCACCCAGGGCAGGGACAGGCATGGCCCTCCCTGGCCTGCCTACAACACCTGGCCGTCACTCTGCCTGTCTGTGGGACAGGCCCCATCACCTGTCCTTGGCAGATGGAGAAAAACCTGGGCCAAGGATGAGCTAGGGGCACGGGAGGGCTCAGGCCTAAAACCCACAGAGGACTGATGGGGGCCACTGTGGTCCCAAGGCCACAGGGCACTACTGTCACACCAGCAGTGGAGCTTTCCAGTCTTGCTCACTGCCAACCCCAGGCACCTGGACCATGTATGCCTGAGCAGGCGTGAGCTGGAAGGGAGTTGACAGAGAAGCAGACTGGGTGGCATCTCCACCCGGCCAAGAGCAGGCCGGTGACCCCACAGGGCCTGGGCTCAGGACTCCCCAAACCCAGGCAAGTCCCAGATGAACCCTGAGAGCAGCAGAACAGGCTCTGTCCTGCCCAGGGCCAAGAACAGCCATGGGCCACTGAGAGGGAGTCCTGAGGGAACGACTGAGGCACGGGGAGCCGCCATGGCTGGGACGGGTCCAAGCTGTCGGGGGGCTTTGCCCTCGGGTGCTTGGCCGTCAAGGGTGCAGGGTGGCCCCCCCTTTGGCTCAGCTGGCCGCAGAGAGGGACCAGGGCCTAGGCTATGACCCGGAGGATCGGGCAGGGGGACAGACACTGCGGGAAGGCGTGTGCGAGTTACCTGCGGCATCCTGAACTAGGGGGACGTCACTTTTTACTGGAGTTGGAGTGGCAGTGACGGGCGGGAAGCTGGGCGGGCTGCTGATGGGGTGGGCCAGGCCCCGGCTGGCTCCAAGGCTGGCACCGAGCAGAGAATATGAGAGACAGGACGGAGAGAAGAGGCATGGGAGGGGGGGGAGGGGTGGCCGCAGCACAGCCGGGGGGAAGGACGGAGCCAGGGGGGGCTGCGGAGCCCCGCGGGCAGCCTCGTCACCAGCGGCAGCAGGAGGAGGAAGAGGAGGAGGAGGAGGAGCCGGGCAGCCTGGAGAGGTGGAGAAAAGCAGAAAACAAAACAAAACAAAAAGACCAAAACAAAGAAAAAACAAAAAGAACCAAAATGAGAAACCCAATGGCAGAAGCAAGTATGATATGAAAACGTGTGGACAGATGAGCAGAGAGAGGTGCGGCACAGAGGGGAGAGAGGCGCTGGCCGGGCCGGGTGGCAGAGGCCGGGCAGGGGGTACAGCCCTGGGTGCCAGGCGTGCCTGCCGAGGGCCGGGCTGGGGCGGAGGGTCCGGGGTCCTCTGCGTGGGCTGCAGCCAGGGCGGGGTGCAGAGGGCAGCTGGCCTGCCGCTCCCGCACAGGCCTGGCCTCACCCCAGTGGGCAGCACAGCGGACCTGGGGCCAGGGCCCGCCCCACTCACCTGCTGCCGTGCTCTCGTTGCCCACTGGGGTGCTGGAGCAGCTCCGGTCCATGGTGGACGACTCGGAGGAGGCAGCGCCCGGGCTGCAGCCCGTGTAATCCATGCCCTCATCTGTCTCAGCATCCATCAGGCTTGGGGGGCCCTGAAAGGCAGTGGGGGTCCCTAAGGAAGTTGGCCATGGGGTTCTGGCCATAAGTACCTAGCCAGCATAGCCCTCAGCCCAGGAGCAAGGGCGGCAGAGGCCATATGTCTCAGGAGGCCCTGGGCACTCACCTGGGACGGGGGTGCGCGGTCGAAGTTCTTCCCCAGCATCCTCCGCATGTGCTTCCTGGCGTGGGAGGTCATCTGGTGCTTGAGCAGGAAGGAGAACTGGCAGCCCTCCCGGATGCAGTGGAAGTGGCTGTTCACCTGGTTGTACTTGCAGCCTGTGGACACGGCCCCACCAGGTGTAAGCCGCCCAGCGGGGCAAGGCGCACCTCCCATGGGTCAGCTCTGTCATGAGCTTGGGGGAGCAGGCCGGCCAGGCAGGTGCGTCTCTGTGGGGGAGGCTCACAGGCAACCCAACCCCAGGCTCCCTGGGCCCACACAGGAGAAGGTGGCAAGTGGGCCCCAGTTCTGCCTCATACTCTAGGAGGCCCAAGCTCCAGGGACGTGTCCACGCGGTCAGCCATGTGCCCCTGTACCTCCTCTGGGGATCTGGGGTGGTGCCTGTGCCCCCAACACTGGCCGCCACAGCTGGCCTCCACCCTGGCCCACCCACCTGTGCTGCACTGTGGCCTGAGAACAAGCCAAGCAGGCAGGGCTGCAGCAGCATCAGCTACGGGCAGGTGAAGGCCTGCCCGCTGCCATGGCACCAAGCTGCACAGGTGTCTCATATCATCCCACGGCTTTGTTTGGCCCCAACTACCACCAAAAACACCCAAAGTTGTGTAAATAATGGCAACTACAAAATACCCAGACATCTGTAAACTGAGACCCAAGACACATAGGCCACCGAGTGTTGACACCTGTTGCCATGGTTACCAATCCTCTCCAGGCCATGCATCCTTTCTGAATTAATACTTGAAGAGAAGGTTTGTTTCCTTTCTTTGCTGGCAGTTGACTTGGACTATTTCAACCTTCACCTGTGGAGGGGCCAGCTCCCCCAGGACCCTGCTGCCATGACCATGGGCCACAAGAGGCTTGGCCTGCAGCCCAGGGCCTCTGCCTGTCTGCCCCACCTGCCCTCCAGGTTCCAGTTATTCCCGGGAGATTCCGGGCCCACATCTGCAGGCTTATAACCGTGGCTCTGTCCTGAGGCAGGGGGTGGGCTGTGCCCTCTGCCCACTGACCCTTGGGCTCTCCACCCAGGGAACCCAGCAGCTGGGCCAGCGAGCTCAACAGCAGCAGGGTGGGCCCCGGGACATCTGCTGCCAGACTCGGCTCTGCGTGGCCTCTTCCTCACACACCTGTGGCCACCACCTTCTTGAGTCCCCTGCCTGCCACAGGTGCTCCAGCTGAGCACACAAGGTACTTGGCTGTCCTCACCAGGTTTCCAGCACCAAGCCCAAGGCCAGCACACACCAGACAACCAATCCTAGCTGCCACTGCACTGTTGCCACACTTCCCAATCAGCACCAGCACACAGCTGCTCCTCAATCAGTAATTGCTGAATAAGTGAGTGAGAGAATGAATGAATGGACAACCTGTGGCTCATCTTGGACAAAAACCTCATAACTAAAGCCATGGAAAGGATCCCTGGATGAGCAATGCCTAGAACCCCCAGTCTGACCTGCATGCCCTCTTGGGAAGGGAAAAAGAACTAAGTGGAGACCCTGGGCACCAGAAGTGAGGCTCCAGGACATCTGCCTTGGCTAGCGAGGCATTCTCAGGGCCAGCCTGGTTCTTTCTTCCCAGGGTGTTTGGGCTTGAACACTTTGTGAGGCTGTGACCTCTGTGACAGCTTTAACAAAACACAGTGCCAGAGATGTGAGGACACAGGTGCCACTGGTCACCAGGGCCCCAGGAGTCAAAGCCACAATCCCGCCACCCTCAAGAACTCCCTGCCCCAGTCCTGGCCGTAAGTACCTAGCCGGCCACACTCTTCGCGCTTGGTGAAGTACTTGAATCCATTGGCCGCCCGCCGCTCAGCCTTCTCATGCTTCTTTATGTGCCACGGCAGCTTGGTGGTGATGTTGGTCACAAAGTAGCAGCCGGTCCGTAGGCAGTGGTAGTGCCCGCGCATCCGGAACTCACAGTGCTGCAGGGAAACACAGGAGGCTCAGGACAATGGAGACTTCCTGAGCTTCTGCTGTCCCAGGCCTCAGGGCTGTGCAGGCCTTTTGTTCTGTGTTCTTCCACTTTCGGAATCAGAAAGCACAATTGTGTAAAGACCTTTCATATGTAAAAAAGCACTCAAACATCCTGCCTAGTAACCTTTAATCTCTTACTAATGTCACACTCAGAGCAGACATCACTAATCTATTTTCACTCTTCCCAGTATGCCAACCTAGGCAGACATCACTAATCAATCCACCTAACACTCTTCCCTATATGGACAGATCTAGACAGACATCATTAATTCACACTAGCACTCTGTGTGACCAGACCTAGGCAGACATAATTAATCCATCCTAGCAATCTTCCCTGCAAACCTAGACTCAGACAGACATCAGTAATATAACCTGGCAGTCTTTTCTGCACATACTCAGACTTTTACTCCAACTCCTTAGGTAGCCCCTGCCAGTCTGGGGAGCAGGCCTTTTAAACATGTCCTTCCTGTCTGGGTCTGGACAATTCTATCCCTTTATGTATCCACGAGTCTATTTTAAAATTCCAGGCGTCTGGGGAAAGGGCCATAGCTAATGCTGGGAGAGGCAGAAAGGATGTCATGTGTCCAGTGGCTGCACAGCAGTTAGCCACCCAGTGGGGGTCTGGACTGAATGACAGACCTCAACAACGTAACACCAACCTGGTTCCCTACCCAGGGTCCACCAGGAACCAAGGGGCAGGCAGTGTCCTGTCTAGAGTCTGGTAGAAGCCAATTTAAGAAGGGTGTGAAAAGCAGAGTCTCTGCCAGGAGGAGCCTGTGCTGGGCCCTGTGCCTCCCCTGCCCGGCCACCCTCTGCCTGCCACGCTAACCTGGTTGGGACAGAGACACTGCAGGGAATAGTAAGCAAACTGGTCTCGCACGTTCACCAGGCTGTTGTTGGGATTGATGTGGTCCAGGCAGTGGGACTCAGCCTTGCCGGAGGTCTTGCAGACATACTTGCAGTTCCCAAAGAGACAGTGGAAGTGGAACTTGTTGGCGTACTTGCAGTCTGTGGCGAGGCAAGGATCGCTGGAAGAAAACCATAGCCCAGAAGGTCATTGACATTTCCAAGCCCTCCCTGCTGGTGTCCTGACTTTGCCTGGGTTGGGGTTCATTCTTCAGTCACCAGTGGTGCAATCAAGAGGAATGGCCCTGGGCTAGGTCTCCTGCTCAACAGGCCAATTTAGCTGGAGACTACAGATCCCAGCATGCATTCCTGCCTCCTTTTAGGCACTTGGCCTGTTGCACAGGGATTGCAATGTGCAGGGTGCCTAGAGCATTGCATGCTGGGACATGTAGTTTCCACGGCCACACCTCGAGATTATAGATAAGGGTGGCTGCAATAACTTCTTGGATATGAAAATAAGGGATGGTGCTGCCAGCCCTGGCAGGATGCCAGGAGGGCCTGGCTGGCATGGCATGGCACTGCCTTGGATGTGGCTGACTGACAGACTGCAGATGGGTGAGCAGCCCTACCAGGAAGCGCTGCTGCTGTGGGACCTCAGCAAGTAGGAACGTGTGCCTGGTGTCAGGTCCCGCTGAGGCTCACAGCTGCTGGGGCTCCCAGGTCATCTGAGGCCTGTGGCACCCACTCACTCAGAGCGCCTAGGAGCCAGGGTGGCAGGGGCTGGTGGCAGGTGTGTGGCGAAGTGCTGGGACTGCTCGAGGGAGCTGCAGGAGGACTTGGGCCTCCAGCCTTCGGCCCTGGTTGTCAACATTGCAGTCCCCGAACGGTAGACCCATGGTGGGCCCTCTGCTCAGGCCCCAAAAGCCAAGAGGGATGCCACTTTAGGGAGGGGAAGTGAAGAGGGACAGAGAGGCAGTCTGCTCCTCTTCCCTGCCATAGGCCCAGTCCCAGGAGCTCAGAGGGAGGACAGCTGCCACTCAGGTGGTATAAATAATCCAATTTATTACTTTTATTGAGAACAGGAAGCCGCACACATTACGATACAAAGTCACCGTTCTCGCCGCGAGGAGCCACCACCATTCTGTGAGGAAAGTCCCTTCCAGACCCTCTGCGGGTAGGCACCAGCCCGGAGGGGCCTCACCCCTTTGCCCCACACCCATGGCTTCCACACCCTGTAGACTCAGCCTGGGTGTGAGCCCCAGAGGAGCCCAGCAAGGGCACCTGGAAGGCCCGGAAACCAGCCCCTGCCTACCCTGGCTGGGCCTTGTGGGATTGCTGTGGCCCTGACCCCGCTGGAGCAGTGACTGCTGCTGCCATTGTCCCCACATGCCAGCCACTCGGGAGCAGAAAGTGAGGCGCAGGCAGCAGCGTCTTTGGCTAGGACATGGCCTGGTGGCTACGTCTCAGAGGCTGGGGACAGCTAGTGCTGACTGCAGGATGAGGAGCAGGGCCTCCTCGCTGCCCCTGCGATACCCACTCCCGAGACACACAGGGACCGGGCGCCCAGCTCATCGAGGGACTCACTTCTCCTGGAACTGGAGGAATCCGGGTTTGACCTGGGGCTTGGCGTTCTCTAGAGAAGTCGTCGCCAAGGGTGAGGCGGGCAGGTGAGGCACTGACGCGGGCATCTGAGGCATCTGGGGTATGGCGGAAGCCAGCTGCTTCCAGGCGAGCAGGGTGGGGGTAGAGGGCACCGAGGTCGAGTTGGGAGTGGGCACCTCCAAAGAAGACCCCGGGACTGTGGTGCCAGCAGGTGCCGGAGGGGACGCAGGGGCAAGGGGAGGCTTGGTCTCGGCGGAAGAGGCTGGGAAAGAAGCCTCTGCACTGCCCTTCGCGGCTCCTCCCTCTGTCCGGAAGTGGAAGCTGGAGAGGCAATAAAGGTGTCTCAGGTAGGGAGTTGTGGTGGGGCGCCCACTGGCAGGTCCGCCCTCCCCTGGCTGCACTGCTCCCGTCTCCAGAGGAGCAGGGAGTGTGACCCCATCACAGGCCTGGGGTCCAGCGTCCCTACCCGTCCCCAGCACAAGCTCAGCATGACTCCCAGGTCCTGCCAGGACAGGATTTGAGGACAAACGGCTGTGTCCTCCAGTTCTGCACCAGGCTCCCTTCCTGGCCCTGACTCTCACTTCCTTGCTGTGACCTGCTTGGGTCCTGAGCTTCTGCACTTAGGTGTGTGTGCCTGTGTGTGTGTGCATGCATGTGTGTGTGTACCCAGGCCCTGCCTCGTGTCTCCCCTCTCTCAGTACCTGCCCTGGGGTTCACAGGTTCTGCAGGCTTTCGTGTGGACCAGCAGCTGGGGATCCCTGTGGGCGGGGATCCCCCTGCCTGGAGAGCCACCCATTTCACCGGTGGTCAGGGTCTGAAAACCAGCCCTTGCACAGGCCCCTCTCTAACTCCACATGATTTATACACTCAGCTCCGTGTAGGTCAAAGGGAATCTAAAGATGCCACGTGATGCCTGTGAAATCCAGTAATATAACATGAATAAATAATCCTATCTAAAGATGCCACGTGAGGCTGGAAAGGCCTTGGCATGCCCTGGGTCTGAGCTGAGCCTCTCCGGTTGGACTTGGCCCCTCTGGCCACTCTGCAAGGGCATTTGTGGCCAGGCTGCAGGCCCCGCCTGTTCCTGGCACAACAGCCAGTGCTCAGGGCCTCAGGTAGGGTCTGGGCCAGGGCTGGGCCCGTGGAAGGAGGAAGAGAAGCCGGTGCTTCTTTGGGAGCTCAGCTTGTGGAGTCCGGAGCTGAGCATGCAGTCCTGCTTGGAGGGGCTGCTGGGGCCTCACTTGGCCCTGGGACCCTGGGCACCCCACTCACTCACTTTGCATGCTTGATGGCCCCGTCCAGGGTGCTGAAGAGCGCACCACACTCCTCCACCACACAGTGAAAGTGGGCCTTGTGCAGGAAGTCACACTGGGCGTCGCAGAAGTCCTTGGTACTGAACCTGGTGGAAGCGGAGCGGCCAGCCAGTTAGAGGAAGGTCTGGGAGGTGGGGCCGCCGGGCTCCCCGAGGGGCTGCAGCCTCACCTGCGGAGGTACACCTTCCAGGGCTCCGACAGCTTCTCCTGAACCAGCGCCTTCATGGCCTTGCCCAGGAAGGGCGAGGGCTCCGCGGCAGGGCTCCCCTCTGCTTCTGCCTTGATGTTCAGCAGGCCGCCGAGACCAGGGTTGCCCTGAGACATCTGTGGTGACAGAGGCTGAACTTGGGGCAGGAGGACCCCTGGACAGACCTGCCCCAGCACACTTGGGACTACGGAAGGGCCTGGGCTGAAGGGCTCGGCCTGGCCAAGGGAGAGGCAGGACCCTGGCTTTCCACGCAGCCGGTGCCACGGGAGCCTTCAAGCCGGGCCGCTCCCCAGGCAGACACACGCAGCCTGTCTTCCCCCAGACTTTGCGGCTCCCTGCTTATTTTCCTGCCAGAAGATTTTCAAAAGAAGTGCAGGAGGAGGAGGAGTCAGGGGGGGAACCCCTATGAATTCCTGGAGAACAAGAGATGGCACACAAAGGAGAAGCAGGGAGCCAGGGATGGGGGAGAGGCTGCGGGGCGGGGGCAGCGTCCCAAGGAGACCAAGAGGACAAGCAGAGAGGGAAGGCAGGTGGCAGGGCCCTGGTCACCGGGGATCGAGCCCACGCGCCCAGCCAGGACACAGCCTCGAGGCCCAGCCTGGCCGGCTCCCTCTTCAACCCAGTCACTTGTGTACAGTACCCAAATTAATCTTGCCGCAGTCAAATTTATCATGTGAAGGGGAAAAATATATTTGAGATGATATATAATTTACAAAGACCCTGCATTATTTAAAATAAATATTCCAGAGCGACCTCTCCGGAAGGCGTCCGGGACCATTACTCAACCCGAAAAGTGGAAATTGATGGTCTGCTCCCACTTTAGTCTCCTCCCCCTCCCCCTCCCCCTTTTTAAACAAACCAAAAAATAAGATATAAAATAAATAAATAACATTAATAACTAAGGGCGAGAGAAGTTAGAGGGCTCCGGAAAAGCTTTTTGGAGCCCTCCATCTGAAGGGAAAAAAAAAAGGTGTCAGAGGCTGGAATATATTTCTTCAGCCAGTTCATTAAATTAATTTGTAAGCAGTGGCTCTGAAATTATATTCGATGAAAAATGGCCTCAAAATTTAAATGGTACAAACTCATCTTATTAGAAGGAAAACATTAAAAAACAAACACAGCCCCCAGCCCCCAGCACAGCTTTAATTTCTCTGGATGGGGGAACGGGAGGCGTGTGATGGATGGTTCTTACCTTATTCATAAGCGAGGATAAAAGAGATGAATTTGCCGGGACTGCGTGGCCATTTGATTCATTACTAGAACACACAAACCAAGGGGCTTCAGCTCAGACGTCGGGGTACCGAATCCAGCAGCAGCCCACCGTTCTGGCCATGCCAGGGCATCAATGCGGCCTGTTGTCACCGCCTGAAGGGAGGCCGAGCCACCCGACCCAGGCCCCCGGCTCCAGCTCTTGGGGTGCTGCCATGGGGCCTCGCCTCACCTGGGCTCCTTCACAGTCAAGTCAAGACTGTGGTCCTGGGCAGCGTTGTGTGGGCCCGGGGCACCAGCGCTGTCCCCACTGCAGGGCTCCTGCTTCACCTGGGCCGGGGGGAACCTGGCGGGGGTGGCCTGCTGCCCGCTTCCTGCAGGGAGGGGAGGGAGAGGAAGAGGGGCTCAGAGGGGCTGAGGCTTCATGAACACCAGTTCCCCCCTGGGGAGGGGTGCCCCCGGGTGGGCCAGGGGCCCCCCGGGAGGCCTAGTGCTGGTCAGCGAGTCTCCCCACTGACGTGATCACTTGCGACGCTTACCCCTGTGTGGCAATTCTTCAAGTGATAATTATTGCAAAATTATGTCAAAGTTGTCCTGGCTCAGGGCCTCCTGGAGGAGAAGGGCGGGAGGCTGGGGAGGGGGTGGGGGGCCCTTCATTTCCTCCACCAACTGTCACAGTCGATTTGTGGGGCTGCCGCTTAAGCTTTTATTAAAGACTCTGTTAATGCTGAGGGAAAGTGGCAGATCTGGACTGGGAGCGGCCGCCTTGGTCCCTGGCCCGCTGTTGCCGGGGTGACGGCCCTGCCTTGCACTGAGCATGCCCAGGGAGGGCATCTGCTGTGTCAGGGCTATGGGGGCCGCCGGCCAATCAGGGCGGTTCAGACTGTGTGACCTCGCCGTCAAGCTGTCGGGGCAGGGACTCAAGGCCCACCCCGGTGGCCAGGCTGCGTCCAAGGGGGAGCGGGGCGGGAAGAGGCTGCGAGAGGCCAAGCGGAGCAGGGGCGAAAGAAGTTGCTGACAGGAGTGTGTCCACGAGCCTTGCTCCACAATCCCCAAGTGACTGAAATATTAATTTGCCCCAAGGCGCTACAGCTGACAGAGAGCTGCTTCACAGACAACAAGTGCCATTTTATTAAAAATAAAGGAAACGTCCCCCTCCCCTTCCTCTGACCTTTCTTTTTGGGGAAGGAGATTTGTCTAAGGGAAAGAAGTACTTGACAGTCTGGCCGCCAAGCCCAGGGCGGCTCTGGAGCAGGTCCTGCCCCTCCTGCAGGCCCTCAGTGTGGGTCCTGGCCTGGCCTACTCCCCACTCCTGGAGTAGACGCTGGGTCCTCCCGATTGCCCCCTGGGAGGACACGAGCGGCCCTCTGGAGGCTACACTCCAGCAGGTCCTGATGTCACTCGTCCCTTGTCCCCAGGACAGCGGCCCAGCACAGGCACCCTGGAGAGGTGGGGACCCTTTGTGCAGGCTGCTTCCAAGACAGTCTCAGAGGGGACGAGCAGCCAGCCGGCAGCCGGAATGCCAGGGCCTCCGTGTTGACTTCACTGCTTGTAGCTGTGTGCCTGGGGACAGAGCGTCCTCACTGCCCCAGCAGCTCCACAGGGCAGGGCTTCTGTTTGTTCTCTTGCCTGGGTGTCCCCAGCACCGGCTCAGTGTTGGCCCTTAGGAAGCACCTGGCAAGTGGCCCTGGACAATCCCCAGTGGTTGTTGAATGAATGAATGAAATGAGCCACATCGGAGGCTGAACTCTTCACAAAGACTAACTAATGCTTATTAGCCAGACGGGGAAGCCAAGGGAGAGAGGAGCGAAGGAAACAGAAGAGCTAAATCAGACAGACAGCAGGGGGAAAGTAGGAAGAGAGAGAGAGAGAGAGATGCTCGGGGAGCCCCGGAAGGTGTGACTGTGCCCAGCCTCGTGTGGTACCACTGCCAGGGTGGCCACTGGGAGTCCAGGGCATCACAGTCACCGTCCCTTCTTCGTCGCACTAGCCAGGTTCAAACAGCCACAGCTGGTGGCTTCCAATGCTGACAGTGCAGAGCAGAAAGTTCTTAGGCCTAGAAAGTTCTACCAGGGAAGAGGCTGGAGGGGCTCCCCAGGCGGGACAAGCAGCCACCCTGCCGTTGGGCCAGACTCGTCCCATCCCGAGTCAGCTGCGGGAGATGGGGGTGGGGGAGGACAGCTCTTTCGGGACCTATCGGTGGTGGGGAGGGGTCACAGGCACCCCTGGAATTGGGGACTCTCCCCCTGTTTCAGGGGAAACACAGGCGAGAACATCTTGGTGGCATTTTGGCCACAGGAAGGCGCGCCCAAAGAGGAGATAAAAAGGATGGAGGCAGAGACCAGGCAAAGAAGGGGAGCTGGCTGGTGGGAGACCGGGGTGCTAGGCCCTGATGGACAACCATTCCCACACTCCCCTGCTCTGCAGCCTGGGCCCAAGCAGCTACTGGGGTCGACAGGGTGCCTGCTTCCCGGGCAGTGCCCAGCCTGCTCACCTGGGTCAAAGGTGGCAGAGGGCTTGAGGGCGGCTGCAGCCAATCTGGCCATCATGGGCGAGATGAGGCCTTTGCTCGCTGAGATCCTCTCCATGATGGAGGCAGGGGCCACTGGGACAGAGGCGGCCACTGACGGGGCCGAGTCTCCAGCTCCAGAGGCCACCAGAGCAGGCGTGTCAGGGGCTGCTGAGGCCGCTGCCCCCGATGACATGGCGCCCAGGAGGCCGGGGGCACCCACGGGCAGGGAAGTGCTCCCCCTTCCAGGAAGGAGGGGGAAATAGGGCGCGGCGGTGGGCAGCCCAGAGTTGGAGAGGGCCAGAGCCAGTGGGATGGAGCCAGGCAGGCCCTGGGGCAGCAGCCCCGAGACCTTGCTGTTGGGAGGCTTGGCGGCGCTGGGCACGGCCTCGGTGGAGGTGGTGGTGGTGGCGGCGGCGGCGGCGGCAGCGGCGGCGGCCAGGGACGCGGAGGACTGCTGGCTGGTGGGGGAGGCGCTCAGGCTGGAGTTCTTGCTGCTCAGGGCAGAGAAGTCCACCAGGTCGTCGTTGCTCGACTCCTCGTGCTCCGTGTCCTTGGCGCCCAGCAGCGAGGGCGGCAGCCCCAGCACGCCCGAGGAGCGGATGTGGCGGCGCTCGTGCTTGCGCTTGTGGGAGGTCATCTGGCTGGTGGAGGTGAAGGTGAAGCCGCAGCCGGTGCGGATGCAGTGGAAGTGGTTGGTGGCCTTGCTGTACACACAGCCCTCATACTTGCACTCCTCGTACTTGTAGAACTTCTTGAAGCCGTCCTTGGCATAGGCGTCGTCCTTGATGTGGTAGCTCTTGTGCTTCTCGATGTCACACTTGTTCTTGAAGGTGAATGTGCAGCCCGGGCGCCTGGACGGGACATCGGAAGCTGTCATGGGACCTCATCCCCTAGGTGGTCCGCTGGACCAAAGACCACAGCTGGACACTAAGCCAGGGTCCCTGGGCAGCCCAACTCCTGGCCCTCCCCCTGGAGGAGCAGGGCCTGGCCATCCTGTGGCCCCAGTTCCCTGCCCCTACCCTCTTCCAGCGGGAGCCCCGTGCTGCCTGCTCACCTGCAGTGGAAGTGTGTGGTTTTCTGTCCGTAAAACTGGCAGTCGGCTGTGCCGCAGTCCTCGGTGGCTCGGAAGCGCTGGAAGCCGTCGTTGATGAGCTGAGTGTTCTTCTTGTGGAAGTTCTCGTGCGTCATCACGTCCGATGTACTTGTGTACACCTTATTACAGCCCACCTGTGTGGGCCAGACAGTGGTCAGGGGGGCTGAGGCTCAGGACTGCTGGATGAGGTCAGAGCTCTGGGAGTGGCTGGAGCTGTAGGGATGTGCCACCTCTAACCCTCCATGGTCTTGTCCCCTAAGGCCCTGAAGCAGAGCTCCTAAATAACAACCCCCAGGCCACCTCGGGAGGGACCAGGACCTGCCTGAACTGAGGGCTGAGCTGTTCTCAGACCCTACACTTTTGGGGCCCAGGGAAGGGAGCCCCACTTGGCAAGGGTTGAGCTTTGCATCCTGGTCTGTAGCACTACCGCTGAAGCCCTTGGGGTGGGCAGGGGCTGAACCTTGGAGGTCACCTTTAGCTCAGGGGCTTGCTCAGTGGATGGTTCTTGGGCACAGGGCCCTCCCACCCACCGCAGCTGGGCCAGGCAGGCAACGTTGCCATATTGAGTAAAAAGCAGTGGCTTCTAGCACCCTTGACGGCTGGGCCGTGCCAGTGTCTGCACCATCTCAGGCCCAAAGGGTGGCCCCCCCCTCCTCGGGTCCAGGTTGCTCCACAGGACCATAACAACCCCTGACAAATATGAGGGGGGCGCGGAGGCTGCTATTTGCAACCCAAAGTTGCTCCTCCTGGGTCTGACACCTTGAAAAAGCCCAGACTCTACATGGCATTAAAACAAGGAATTAAACAAAAACCTCCTCAGGAATCATTTGCAGTGCTGCTCTTGGTGTTAAAGCCTGAAAAATGTTGGTCTGTATAAACAGCTCACTGAATTTCCCCCATACCAAGTATGGCCACGGGGAAGGCCCCACCCTGGCCACCGGACGCTGCCCTTGCTTGAGTCCCTGGACTCTCAATTCTCCAGGCACCTCTGCCCCGGGCCAGAAGAAAGGGAAACTTCTGGTCTAGCAGGGCCTTGCCCTGGAGTGAGGGGCTGCGGGGAGGCATGTGCTGGAGTGGGCTGCCTGGGCCTCTGGCATGGCGGCAGGAGTGGGCAGTGGCACCTGCATGCAGTGGTAGTGGGTGCTCTTCCCGTTGAGGTGGCAGCCGTGGTAGTAGACGCTGCAGTCATCCAGGGGGCTGAAGCGCATGAAGCCATGCTGCAGGGAGTTGTCGCGCTTCTTGTGCATGTTGTAGTGCCGGATCACATCCTGCTTACTCGTGAACCTCTGCCAGGAGACAGCGCCCAGTTGGCAGGAGCCTGGGTCCTAAACCCGAGTGCCAAGAGTGCCTGGACCAGGGGCTGGCACCGGGGCCCCTCGGGTCACCCTATAAATAACCCTGCTCAGGGCTGAGGCTGCCTAGCTAGCTCCAGGCACGCTGACCCTTGGCTGGAAGAGCTCCAAGGGCCAGGGAACCACAGATCCTTCCCTGCCTCTCCCTGGGCTCCCAACAGCCAGGTCTGCAGCATCGATGAGCTGGGCAAGCCCTGATGGCCAGGACTCTGAGGGGCAATGGTGTCCAGCCCGGGGAACCTGTGGGTAATGCCAGGCTGAGCTCCCTGGGAGACGGAGGGAGCAATGTATGCAAACTGCCCCTCACCGCCTCTTGGCTAGCTCTGCACTTTCCACCTGAACCTCAAGTTTTCACCATGAAAATGGGGGAAACACAACCTTGGAAGGCTCTGGAGAGTTGGTCAGCTAATGTCCACAGGCTGCCTGGAATAGGCCTTGGTTTATGCTAGACTACAGGGCAAGGGACCTAGAATGACCATGCCCAGGACACTGACCTCAGCACCCCTGCCCCACATCTGGCAAGAGCCCCTGTGCTGTACTGTTGGTGGGCGGGCTGCACCCCTTACCTGGTAGTTGCACTCGGGGTCCAGGCAGTGGTAGTGCTCGCGGTACTGGTAGGCGCAGTGGATATGGCCGCAGTGCTGACTGCCTGAGAACCTGGAAGGACACAGGTGGGTCAGGCCCCTCGCTGGGTGACAGCCTGGGGATGGCTCTTCCCACGCCCCAGGTCCCAAATGCGTGCTGCTGAGGTTTAGAGGGTCTGGGTGGGGACGTGAGGGGACAGAGGACGTGGCAGAGGCCGGGGATGCTGGGGCCAGTGATGGCTTTCCGTGCTCCGTCATCCGCCAGGGGGCGAGGGCCAGGTGAGGCAATGGCCTGGTGCCCAAGCGGGGAGGAGACCCGTAGCCCCACGGCAGTCCAGCAGCCTTCCTCCCTGTTATGCCCTGATCAATGCCCAACCTCTCCAGCTCCAGCCGGGGAAGGGGCCAGGCTGGGTCGGCCCAGGGCTCTGTTGCTGAGAGGCATTAAAGGGCTCTCTCTGTTCTGGGCTTTTCCTGACACTTGAAACGGTCCAGAGTTATGAATTTTTAAAGCACGGCATCTGTTTGGCTTCCTGTGGTGCGGAGCTGACTCTCCAGCCAAGTGCGTGGCCAGAAGCCCCACGCTGCCTGACCCCTGCAGCCTCCCAAAACAGGGAGGGTCCCTCTCAGCCCAGCACTGCTGGGGGTGGGTCCCCCCGGGGGCCTCAGTGTGTGCTGCGGAGAAGGTGCTTCTGGCTCCCTCCACAGATGACGCGACGGCAGGAGAGGGGAGAGAAGCCCCACCGTAAGGGGGAAACCACTTGCAAATAAACATTCCAACTGAAGCTGCCAAAAGGGCCATCTGCTGAGGCACTAATAATAATGACAGTAATAATAATAAAGAGGAGAGGGAAGAGAGCAAAGCAGAAGAAACAGCGGGCCGAGGGAGGCGGAGAGACAGAGAGGAGCTGAGGAAAGGCAGATGCCACTGGGCACGGGCTCTACCGCGCTGCCCGCCATGCCCCAACCTCGAGGGGACCGATGTGGGGGGGCTGGTGAGGGGGACAATCCTGCTGCTCTCGCGATGGAAATGGGGCTCTGATGTCAGGTACGAGCAGGGCCTTGCTGGGGAGACCCCAGGGCACCAAGTCAGAGAGGGCTGCCCACAGCGTCCTCAGTCTTGACACCTGCCCGGGGCTCCATGGGAGGACAGGGCCCGGGGTCTCGGGCCCCACCTGAGAACCAGCTGCTGAAGGACAGCACGGCCTGGTTCAGCAAAGGGCAGGTCTGCGATGGGCTCTCGGGGTGCCATCAGCGAGCGGAAGCGGAGGGGGCAGAGTCTTGCCCCTAGTGGTGGGCAGCAAGTGTCTGTCCCTTATCCCTGGGCATCCCTGGCTCCCCCCACCTTTCCTGCACACAGCCTCCTCCCCAGGGGCCTACCTGGCAATATATTTCTGGTAAATGTTTACATCTTCGGTGACAGCTGGTTTATCTGTGGGCAATCCGTTCCTGGTGAGACACACAGGGCACAGCCAATTAGCAGACGGGGGTGGCCTGTGCCCCAGCAGCTTCTGGTGGGCAGCTCTGCCCTGGGCCCTAGCCCTTCTCTCCTTGGCTGTGCAAGTTTTTCGAGCACTCAGGGTGGGACCGGCAAAGTCCCCAGGCAAAAGCCTGGCAACAGGCTCAGTTAGCCCAACTCTGATGCAGGCCGGAAGGCTAGGCTTAGAGTCCACCAGGGCAGAAGCCTCCAAAGCCAGAGCCCAGCACCCCAGCACACAGCGGGGAGCACCAGGCACCCAGGGCAGGACCACAGGAGCAGGTGGGTGGCCCTCAGCAAGAGGGAAGCGTCCCACCCCTCATGCCACACCCTGGCAGGAGGGTACAGCCTGCGTCTGCCTCGGGACCCTATGGTCCCACTGCTGCAGTGCAGGAAGGGGTCGGGGCAAAGGTCTCACTAAGTGGCCCAGGGCCCAGGCCATGGACCTGGGCACCCCCAAAGGAGGGGCCATCTCTGCCAACCACAGCCTGCACTGTCCTTGTGGTGGCACGGCAAGGGGGCCAACAGTGGCCCTTGATGTGCATGTTAGCAAAAGAGAGGTCCACACCGATGGCTGGGTGTGTAACAGCGTGTGGGGGCATCTGGGGAGATGAGTTGTGTACAAGCAGAAGCACGCAGGAAGGCGCAGTTCCTGGGTCAATGTGTGTGTGCATGCGCGTGTATAAGCATGTGCCCAGAAGTCTGGTGTGAGTGTCCAGGTGCACACGGGTGGGGGGCGTGCCCGCTCCTGTGAACATCACAGGAGCAGGCCCCTCAGGAGCACCCAGTCCTGCCCCAGGGCTTGGGGTGGCAACAGAAGCGGGGAGCACCTTACTTGACGGTGGAGACAGTCCCTGTGGTGATGGAGTCTGTTTTGGAGAAGGTAGACTTCAGGTACTCAGGAGTGTTAA
This sequence comes from Dolichotis patagonum, assembly GCA_004027295.1. Taxonomy (NCBI): domain Eukaryota; kingdom Metazoa; phylum Chordata; class Mammalia; order Rodentia; family Caviidae; genus Dolichotis; species Dolichotis patagonum. The sequence continues at coordinate 20,135 of PVJX010000816.1, forward strand.
AGGACAGCGAGGCAGGTGGCTCGGGCCCCGGCCCGGGGGCGCTGGGAGCACTGGGCACACTGGCGAGGGGTGCAGGAGCCAGGCTGGGGGTGGGCGGAACCTTGGCGGGGCCGGGCTTCTGGATGCCCCGGACGTCGTACTTGGAGGGGCGCCCCACTTTGCCTGTCTTGAAGGCAATGGCCCCGCCCATGTCGGGGCTGCCCTCCCCGGGTTTGAAGAGGTGCAGGTACTTGACGTTCTCCAGGTCGTACTTGGATGGCTTCTTGTAGGTGCTCCCGTTCTGGGGCCGCAGGTTCTCGCCTGTCTTCAGCTTTTGGATGAAGAAGTCGTACTTGGAGGCACGGGCCACCAGGTTCTGCATCTGGACGCTGCTGTGCGATGGCAGGGGTAGGATGGTGGCCTTGGTCTCCAGGTGAGTGGTGTTGCTAGGCAACCGCAGGCTGGGCAGGGGCCCCACCACCTCCTTGCCCGCCCGCTCCTCTGTCTTGGTGCTGTGGGCCGGCCAGGAGAGCTGCTCCCCGGCTTTGAGCTTGCGGATGTACTCCTCGTACTTGGAGAACCGCGCCCGCTTGCTGAGGGCATCCTCCGAGGTGGGCAGCATGGAGGAAGTGGCCACCTCGGGGGTGGAGCCTGCATGCAACTTCTCGAAGCTGATCTTTCTGGCCAGCTCGTCCCTCATGTTCTGGTCATCGTAGCCGAACATGCCAAGGAACTCAGTCATGGTGGAGGCCGCGTAGTCCCGCAGCGAGGAGGCCTCTCCTACAGGGGGTGGAGAGAGGCGGGTCACCTCTGGGAAGGGACAGAGCCCCCACGCATGGAGGGAGGGGACCCACATGGGGAGGGGCAGAACAGGACATGATCTATGGACATTTGGCTCACTTGTTAGGTTTTACGACTCTTAAATTAATTTGTTTTAAAAAAAAGTAATTAATACTGGGGTAAAATAAAACGAGTTCATCAATGCCAGGAAAATCAATTTCCTAAATGTTCTGGCCGATGGCTTTTCAGTACATTAAACAAAGTTTCATAAATGTCTCTACTCTCTTGCCTTGGCCTAATATGAAAGAGAAGCCATCTCACTGGAAGGAAGGCCAGATCCCAGCCTGCCTCCCAGGGTAGGGGCAGGGCCCCAGGAGCCGGGAACAGGTAGGGGCAGTGGCTGGACAGTCAGGAGGGAGCAGGGGCTAGGGGAGATCCTCAGGGTGGGGTGGCGGTGGGCCTGTCTGGGGAACTTTCTCTGACCCTCACAGATGGGTCTCCAGGGCTTGCCCAAGGTACCCCATCATCTGGCCTCCTGGGCTCTACCACGGAGCTGGGCAGGGACGGGACTGTGTGGGTGTGGCACCCAGATTTACACAGGGCCCCCTCCAGCCAAGATTCACATGCTGGACAACTTCAAGCTCCCCGGTCACCTGGGGAGTGGGTGACCCAGGATCTCAGGGCTGGGCTGGCAGCAAGCCTGGCCCTGGTGGACCCATCCACCCTCCCCATAGGCCATGGCCAGGGCCCACAAAGAAGCCTGGTGTGACCTCCCCCGGGGCACACACACACTCCCTCTCACACACATTCCCACATACAACACACATGCACGCCCTCGAACACATATTCGCACACACATGCTCTCACACGCATATCCAGGTGATCAAAGCATACACTGGACATTTAAATTTAAAAAACTTCTTACAGCAAAAGGCATAGTGCCAAGAATGATGGGGTAAGTGTATTTGAAGTGAGGGGGAGAATTTAGAGCAAGATTAATAGCAATGTGTCTTTCACTGTAATAATTTTTAAAATGGTAAAACATTCACCACAATTTCTGATCTATACACATACACGCACACTCATGTGTATGCACACACCCACGCTTACACTCACAAGTACACCTCCCTGGCTGCTTCCTGTCAAATTCTACAGACACACACGGGCACGACCCCCACATGCCAGGGCACTGCAGATGGGTGGTCTCCCACGCTCAGGTGCTGGGCACACCCACTCCTCCACTAAGCCATGCCTCACACTCACTGGGGCTCCACCCCAAATCAGAGTTGGGTACACTCAGGTCAGTGATGCCCACACAACCAGCTGACACCAGGCTTTCTCCTCTCCAACTGGGGGTCCTAACAGCACAGCCAAGGGAAGACGTGGCATGAGGGGGCCCTCCCGATGTCACCCAAGCCTTCGTTTGGAGTGGGGGAGAGAAACCCAGCAGGGTGCAGAAGGAGGGGCTCTGAGCTCCTGGGGAGGGAGCAGTCCTGGGGGCAATCGGGACCCCACTAGGTGAGGAGAGGACGGCTGAGCACAGTGACTCAAGGCATGGACAGCCGGCTGTTGTCCTGGCAGGGTGAGCTGGACAGCTCAGCCACTGCCCTGAGCTCCAGCCCCACAGGTTGGGGGCCCAGTCCCGGAGGAGTGGGCTCTGGCTGCTCGATGCAGTGGCTCAGGGACCAGGAAAAGGGGCTAAAAATAGCTGGAGGCAGCTGAGCCCTCACTATATATGGCAGAGAAACAGAAGGCTCTGAAGGGCAGGCAGCTTGGTGCAGGGAGGGGTGCCGGACAGGGGTCCCTGAGACAGCCCAGAGCCCAGCGCTCCGGAGCCCCAAGGCCAAGGGAAGTGGCCTGGTAGCGGGGCTGGCCACCTGGCTCAAATACTCAGGGCTGAGGGGCAAGGCCTAGGGCCATGAGGCCAAGGACATCCCTCATCCCTGCTCCCGGGGGGGAAGGGGCAGGAGGTGAGGCCCAGTCCCCTGCCTTGCCACAGGCCGAGCCAGGTGTGCGGGGGGGTGTTGAAGGGACAGCAGTCCTTGCCACTGTCTCCCGCTTCTCCTCGGGCCTAGCATAATCACCTTGTGTCTGGCAACAGCAAGGGCTTTTCCTATCAGAGGAAACTGAAGGTCACACTTTTCCTCATTGATCTTGCAATGTTTGTTAATTACTCTGTCACTGATGTGGCGAAGGATAATTAAACAGCTCTGTTTATATCTTATATGCATAATTATGTGGCTGCGCAGGGCTCCCCGCACAGGGAGGAGATGCGCCCCTTGCCACAGGGGGAAGGGGACGGGAGCAGGCAGGGAGGCACAGGGCTCCAGGCACAAGGCTGGAAAGGAGGCTGCGGGCTGAAGCAAAGGCTCCAGCCCCCCAGCTCTCGTCCTGATGGGGACCTCTGCTCACCGGCCTGCCTTCTTGGACCAGAAAGCTCCAGGCTGCTCCGAGTCCTAAGCATGAGGAGGCACTGGAGAAGCCGGGCCTGGGCCTTCTCTTGGGAAAATCAACCAGAGGACCATGTCCTGCGGTTGTGTGGGACGGGATCTGCTGGCTGGGCCAGGCCAGCCTTGTGGCGCAGGAAGGTCCTGCTTGGGAGTCTGGAGCAGAGGCCCAGGGGAGCAGCCGAGGGAAGACGTGAGAACAAAGCCTCGCAGACCCCCTAGAGAGAGGATGGAGGCAGAGGGCTCCTGGGGTTCACCTTGCCTCCAGCCTCCCACTGCTCCCACACTTGGGGCCAGGCTCTGTGACCCCCACGACAGGCTCATCTCTCTACAGCTGTGCAAGTACCCACCCACCCGCCACTGATGCAGTCTGTCCGTCCATCTGTACTCCCACCCCTCCACTTGCTGTTTCTCAAACACTCACTGCGGGAAGCTGCTTCTTCGTCACTCTGTGCCCCGCTCCCTGGAGTCCTCGTGGGCTTGGGCTTAGCAGAGAGGACACGGGAGAGTTCCCCGGACACACTGCCCCCACCTGCCTCCCAGGGTGCTGTGCCCTTCCCCAGCCACAGCCTCTACTCCGAGGCCACACACCCACCTGAGGCCTGCTTGGCACTGGGGCCGCTGTCATCCTTTGGGGCTGCCCCGTCCGAGTCCTTCTCCTCGAGGCCACCCCCCTCTTTGGAGGGCTCTTCTGCATGGTCTTCCTCATCGCTGCAGGCCTGGGGCTGGACCATGTAGACGCCCTCAGGCGGCAGCTCCAGGCCCTCTCGGGGGATTCGCCCCAACAGGGACATGGGTGCTGGCTCCTCGCTGTACTCCCCGTTGACCCACTTCTCGATCACCGCCCGCCTCTTGTCTTCTTCGCTGCGGGGGGCCCGGGCCACCCCCGACTCAGGAACACTGCGCTCCTTGTCACGGGGCTGCAGGGGGCTGCCCTGGGCCTGGGAGCCGGCCTCTGCACCCTTCTCCACCACCACCTGGCGGCTCAGCTTGGCACAGATGGCGTTGAGCTTCAGGCCACCTTTGCGCTTGGCCGCCATCGCGGGCTTTCCTGCAGGTGGGTCAGTGCACCGGGTGCCTTCTGCTGCAGGGATGGAAGGGCAGGAGGTGAGAGGCCTGTGCACCGCACACAGCCACCCCTAAACAGACCCGCGTCCCCTAAGCCGCAGGCCTCCTGGATTGACCTTCCAGACTGACCACAGCAAACTGCCCTGGTGCTGCCTGGCGTGTACTTCTCTCCCCTAGTAGCCTGGGAGTTCCAGGGCCAGCTTACAGGGCACTCAATCTAGCCTGGCACATGGCGGGTGGCTCCATAGGAATGAATGATTTCAAATACAAGTCTTCTTCCTAGAAGCTGGTTCCTGGCAGCATTTCCTACGTGTCTGATCTTAAATAGTTTCTTGGAGAGGTGGTTTGCCCTGTGATACACGGGAAACTGAGGCACAGCGGGCAAAGGGGAGGAGGCTGGTGGAGTGAGGCCGGCAAGTGCAGGTCCTGCACTGCTGGCAGCCCTGCTCCATGTGTGAGCGCCGCCTCACCACAGGTCCCTGGGGAGGACCAGCAGACAGCCAGCTTCCAGCCCGTGCCAAGCTCTAGCCTTGCTGTCCCAGCAGCCCTTGCCTGGCATCTTCCCCTCTCAGCATCTCGTCCCCTGGCAGCTCCTCTGCAAGCCCAGGTGCCCGGGCCCGGGCCCTGCTGCCTCTAACCCCAGCTCGCTGGATAGCAGAACTGTTCCCTTGGCTTCCGGCCACTTCGGGGCTCTGGAAGGTCTCCATTTTCCTCAGTGTCCCACCCTCATCAGGGTCAGCCTGGCTCCTGACGGCCTCGCTGGGTCCCCTGGCTGTTTCCTATTGCTATTCGCTTTCCCCAAACCTCACCAAGAGACCATCTGAGACCGGTGCTCCTATGGTGCTATCTCAGGACCCCCCTCTGCCTCTTGCCCCAGCCCAGCAGAGCCCCAGCCAGGACAGGTTGGAACTGCTTAGCTCATTAGTGGCAGGCCCAGAAGCCTGCCTGAGCCCTGACATGACAGCCCACACGAGCAGCCAGAAACTCTAACAAGGCTCCTCGAGCGCTACCCATCCCCTCACAGCGCTCAGCCTGCACTCTGCCCAGCCAGGGCACCGAGGGGCTCGGGGGCCAGCAAGGGCACCCACACACATACACACACACGGTGACCCCACACACTCATCCATCCGCCTGTCCAACTCTTCACTGGGGAGTCCCGTTCGTGTGCCGCAGCCCGTGGTGCAGCTGGGGATGGGGTATCAGCTCACACTCACTGTGTATACAGGGCCCCAGTAGAGTACATCTTTCCATGACTCCCACCAGGGAAATGGGTCCTGCTCCACTGCTTATGGTGAGAAAGGACTCATGATGATGGATTCAAATACCAGAAAACGCACACCCCTGGGAGCCCGCTGAGAGGCTGCCCCGTGTCTACCCAAGGGCCTCAGCCAGAGGTAACTGCACACACAGACAACTGTCTGATGCACATGATGCCCAGGGACCCAGACCTTGCCTCCTCACCAGCTGCTGGTGTGCACAGCCGTGCCTGGCCCACGGCAGACTGCCCACTGCCAGCAATGGGTCTGTTCAGTCCAGCCCTGGACCCAACCAGACCAGTGCCCTGCCTTCAGGGCCCTGGACCCTCGCCTAGGCTGGATGCCTACTCTACTGATGTCCCTAAGCACTGGCGCGGCCTGCTCCTTGCAGCAGCCATAAGCCCCTCATCCCCCCGTACCTACTGAGCCATCTGGGCGGCCGGCAGGCTTGTGATACCACTTTCCCTCCAACAGGCCTCTGGGGCAGCAGTGCTCACCTGGTCCCCTCTGTCCTTTCCCTGGGTGGGGGAGGGAAGGGCAGGCGTGGGGGAGCCTACACTATTTTTACCAGGAGGTAAGCAGCCAAGTGTGTATGGCAGACGGCAAATGAATCTATAAATATTTATCCCAAGGAAGAGGGACGCAGAAGCTCCCAAGGCTGCACTTGCTGCTGGTGACAGCCCCTCCCCGGGCCCCCACCCATCCTGGAGCCTCCCCATCTTTAGTCCACCGGGCCCAGCCTCCCCTCTGCTGTTCTCGGCCCAGTGCCGGCTCAGTCCCGCCTGGGGGCCCCACCAGCTGTGATGCAGCTGTGCACCCAGGGCCCCCCCAGCCCCCAAGCTCCTCTGCTTCTGCTGACTCCCCCTGCACCTGCCCTCCAGCTGCTGCTCTCCCCTGGCCCACCTGCCCTCCAGATGTTGCCCTCCCTCTGACTCTACTACTGGTCCCCAGGGTGGAGGTGGAAGAGCCGCCTGGGCCTGGGATGCAGGGGCAGGGGCAGGGGCAGGGGCAGGGCTTACGGTTGTGAGTGGCAGCGCATGCGACCCTGGGGCAGCGGGAAGGCGGCATATGTGAGCTGCGGGCGGACTGCCTGCCTGCCGCCTTCCGGCCCACCCCTGGGGCCTTGCTGCTGGCCCCTCCATCAAGGCCCTGGGACCTACAGACTACCCCACCCCCGTGGTCTGACCCCCGACTCCTGTCCATGTAAACATTCCTTTGACTTTCTTCCCTAAAATATAAACGCCGTGGCCAGGCCTCAATGGAAGGAAGCCATCCGTCCCCAGCCCTGTCACTGCCCCTTTCATCTCCTTCCCGCCACCAGCCTGCCCGCTGCTCTATTTACACTAGACACTTCCTTTGGGAACAATGCTGCCCAGGAGGCAGGCTGGGGGTGGGGGGGTGGGAAGGAGAGGGGACTTCTGTCCTGCTCACCTAGGATGCGCAGGCTGGGGGCAGGAGTGGGCAGCCCCGCTGGGCTGGGCAGGGAGCCCACTCTGCTCCTGGCAGCCTCCAGCCTCTGGCCCTAGTGGCTCTGCACTGGTCAGAGCAATGCTGGGTAGGTGGCAGAGCACAGGTATGGCCTGGCCCCTGGGGCCAGAGCTGTGAGCCCTGGGCCAGGCTCTCCCTGTGGGCTCTGGGCTGGGCACACTGCTCTATGAAGAAGGGCAGGTGAGGGAGCCCGTCTGTGCCAGGTACGGGACCTGGCAAGCCAGGTACTGGGGAAGGGCATCTGGGTGCTCGGGGCAGACAGCAGGCAGATATGGTACCACACCTGGCTCCAGATCCCAGGGCCAGGAACCTTCACCTGGCCTAGAAGAGACAGCGGGGAACGGAGAAGCAGGAGGCCTGAGGTTGTCCCCCCAGCCCTCTCCTCATCCCAGCAACCAGCGCCTCCTCAGCCACCCAGGTTCCAGAGCTTCCCCGCCAGGGCTCCAAACTCAACAAGCCCCTGGCAGGCAGCCCTGGTCCCGGAGCTGAGCAGACCCCTGCCGGGTCTGGAGAAAGACAGGCACAAAGTGACTGTCCTTTACAGTCCTGGGCCTCTTACAGAGCCTGGGCCTCTTAGTACCATGTCCCCGATTTCAGGTAGCGATACAGAGAGCAGGTACTGTCACTGCCTCACTGGACAGAGGAGGGCGTGGATCCCGAAACCACTGGCACCGTGCCAGGAGCTCCAGAAGGCCGGGGCTTGGGTCTGTCCCCGCCAAGGCTCCTGGGGAAGCTCTGGGAGGTCCAGGCCGCCATACCAGGGTTCCTTTGCCCGCTTCCCCATCCCCTCCTCACCCTTACTTCCTGTTCCCATAACAGGGAGCCTCCTAAAGTGTTAACTGCGACGGATAAAATGGTGCAGCAGATTGCTACAATAAATAATTTACTGATATTTATAAATATTCAAATCAGCCGGCTTCAGAAATCGAATGAAGGGAGGGCCTCAGGAGAAGGGGCCGTTATGGCACGGATCTCATTGCTCCCTCCACAGGCTGGGGAAGGCCAGGGCTCCTGCCAGTTCTGGGGGAGAGGGGGGGCTCCTGTAGCTGCACCTGGACCCCTTGTCCCCATCTCCCTGGTTCAGAGGGTAGAGGCGGGGTGGCTAAAGAACTGCTCCTTCCTTACCTGGTCAGGGCCAGGTCAGGCTCTGCCCCGTTCTAGGGGAGGAGAGGCTTGGTGCCCACTGCCTAGGGCTTGGGTCTTGGAGTAGCCTGTCCTGCCAGGTGGGGGTAGTCTCGGGGGGCTGGGCAGGCCTGGCAGCCCCTCCCCACCCGTGAGTAATGTGTTTTGGGGCCAGGCTGCCTGTCAGATACCAGGCTCCGGGTGCTTTATGGGCTCTGCTTGGTGGCTCTGAACTCCCTGGTAGGAAATAAAGTTCTCCCTGTGCGTCCCTTCTAAACATTTCACTCAGTGGAAACGGTGTTTAAGAAAAATGAGGACATATTTCTTCCTAAGGATGCAGGATCCCCTTTGGGCAGCCTAATGCCCGCTGTATATCAGGAGGTGGGAAGGCAGGGGCCAGCAGCCAGTCCCTTGGGGTGGCGGTGAGGCCTTGACTGCCTGCTGCCTGGCAGCTCCTGGGGGTTCACGGGCTCTGCCCCAACACTGTGGTGCTGCCCTAGCCTGGGTCTCTAGGTTCATATGGCAGCTGGCACCTCCTGAGCACCATGCTGAGAGCATGCTGGGCACTTACGGTGCCCCTGGTGACACCCCCAGGATTCCTGCATGCCAGCGGACCTGTCCGTTTCCAGAGGAGGCAGCGGGGCGAGACCAGTAACTGCCCACAGTCACCAGGTCAGTGCTGCAGCCTAACTCTCCCTGGGCGTGGATGTCAAGGTCATGGTCTTAAACATCGCACTCGTCTCCCACAGCCTTCCTACCGGCTGTCCTGGGGGCTCAGAGCCAGCATACTGTTGAAAGTGTCCACCTTGCTGCCCCTTCAGAACTTGCACTTCATGGAGGACGAGCCCCAGTTGGGGGCACCGTGCCTAGGTCCATGCAATGACCCTGAGCATCTTCTGTAGGCCAGGCCCTGGGCTGAAACCTGAGCCTATGACATGAACAAGACAGGCAGCCCTGGGCCCTCTGTTACCCTGGTTCCTACAGCGTGGACAGTCTATTCAGACATGGCAGTGCGTATTTAAAAGTCATCACAAGAGCCAGCGCAGTGGCAAAGAGCACAGGGGCTGGCGGAAGTTTTCGGCACGGAAGGCTTGCCCGACACCTGCTCCCCTCTCCTTCTCCACAGAACGGTTTCCTCCCTGAGCTCCCCAGCCAGTACTGCCTCCTGGGAGAGGGCGTCTTTCCCTCCTGGGCTCCATTCCACCCCCACTTGGGACAGAGGTGATGGACGGGGAGAGAGAGATTCTGTAGGAAGGAAGAATGGCCGCTGCTCCCCTGGGGGTCCTGGCCAGGTCCCAGGTCCTCCAGAGAACCAAACTGGGAGTGGGCGGGGCTTGGCAGCTGGGCCCTAGCTTGCCCCCCTTTGTTTATTTATTTATTATGATTTTTTAGTCCAGTTAAAAGGTTTACTATCCAGACGCGTCTAAGTGGCCTCACTTAGCGTAAGTAACTCTATAAATCAGGGGAACTGTTAGCATCCACCGCGCAGGCTGGCTATCAATCTCCCCCAGGTCACAGCCAAACAGGAAGGGGAGAAAAAAGAGAGTTACCACCCAGGGGAGATTTAAAACACACACACAACGAATACACAGACCGTGTGCATGTTGGCGTGTGTGCACGCGCATGCACACACACTCGGGCATCTGCATTTGTATAATCGTATTATATTCACACACACACACACACACACACACACACACACACACACCACTCACACACATGCAGAGGGGCCAGAAGATGGAAATGCTGTGTGTGGTCACAGTAATAGAACATACACGCAGCTCCTGCAGCCAGCGCCCAGGAGACACCGTGCCTCCAGGGGGAGCACAGGGTCCCCCAGACCAGGCTATGGGTGCCCAGGCTGCCCTGCTTCAGGAGAGTGGCCAAGCGGACCCCTCTCCTCTCTGCAGCCCCCATCCCTGCAAACCCACAGGGCCTGCGCTTTTCCCATTCACACGCCCAAGGCGGGCACTTGGCAGGGAGGCGGAGCCAAAGGAGAGACGGCAAGGAGGCTCTGGGCTGCAGGCCACCGAGATGGGCCATGTTGTCCCTACACGTGCATCCCTGGGCCTCTCAGGCTCCACAAGGGCAGCACCATCAGAAGAGTGACGGGCTGCCAGGCAGAGAGCGGAGGGCACGGGGCTGAGGCAAAGAGCCCAGTGACCCTCCGTGGCAGCTGTGGAAATGCCCACCTCATTACTGTACAGCCCAGCTGTGCGTCTGCACAGCCTGGACCCAGCTCCCACCCCATCCCTGGAAAGGCTTTGCACCTAGAAGGCCCTCCTAGCTGCACGGAGACGCCCAAGACTGGAGCAAGGGAGGCGACTCCTGGCACCTCCTTCTGGTCCCCAGGAGGACACAGGTGAGGCGGCTGAGGGGGAGACCTGCCCGGACCCACCTCCCCTCTGGGCTGCCTGGGAGGCCTCCTGGCTCCCCCGCCCGCCTGCCCATTGCATCTCCCCATGAACTCTATTTCTCTTTCCTCTCTGAAAACAACTGAGCTGTAAATACTGTTTAACCTTCTCCCCCCTCCCCCCCAGCACCCCCTCCCCTCCGCACTATAAAAACACAAATATGCCATAACTCAGCCGGCCGGTCGCCCAGCCTCCAACATGCCCCGCGCCCGGGCCTCTCAGGAAGGTCATTACAAACGACTTTCCGATTCACTGCTCCTGAAATAATTTTGTGTATTAAAACCTGAATCTGCACTTTCTGGGGCCGAAAGCCTCGCTTAATTATGGCGGGTGTCCTTGGGACGGACAGTGATCCTTCACTCGCCAGCCCGCGCTCCAGCCCTCCGCCCGCCAGCCCGCCCCCCTCCCCGGGCCCAATCTGTTTTCAAAGTGTGTCTGTCCTTTATTAAATTGTTTTCTTTTCCACATTATCAGTTGCCATGGAGACCTCATCTCTCGGATTATTTGAATTTCATTATATCTATTGATTTGGGAGCATTTCATCTTTTTTATTGTTTTTCTGTCAATTTTCAAAACGAATAACCATCTAATTTGCGTCAGTGCTGATTATGTTTGTCCCTCAATAGAGGTCGGCAGCTGCGCTGGGGAAACAAATCAATGAAAAACCATCATAAAACTCCCCACTCCAGTCTCCAGGATGTGTGGGTGACATTCCACGCCTGCGAGAGACACACTCATCAGCTCCAACTTCGGCTACGGTGGTGGCAGCTCTGTTCCACGTCCGCCTCCTTTGGCCTTAATATTTAATTTCGCGATTTGGGGCATTATTAGTGGTGTTTTTATTAGTGCGTGTGCATTTGAGTGTTTGGTGGTGGGCTGGCTGTTTCATTAATTTGTGGGTGAGGCAGGGAAACCCCAGGAGGAGGGCAGGGCAGACTGTGTGGGGGGTGCGACGGGAAGAGGAGAAAAGACGGGGCTGCCCCAAGAGTGGACGGAGAGAGGGCTGGAAAAGGGGAGATCGAGCGAGGTGGGGGGAGAGGGAATTCGAATTGCTTACTTTGTTGGTTTTTTTTAAATAATTTATGCAATTTTAAGCATTTATGTATAAATTTTTTAATAAGCCACCCTGGAGCAGGATGGCCATTAACATCCCAACGTCCTTCTGTCCAATGGGCTGGCGGAGAGGATCAATTTCTGAGAGTACTTTCCCTTTTTTATGACATGATAAAATGCTTTTAAAGCAACTTACACAAATATGGAAATTTTTTTCTTTTTTCCGTCCCCTCTCCCTTCCCCTAACAGCCTTCTTATCCACCAGGGAGGGGGCGCGTGTACACACACACACACACACACACACACACACGTGTTCACGTTCTCTCTCCTGCTGAGGAGGGGGCTGAGGCTGTCTCCCTGCCAGCCCCAGTTGTAACTGGAACTGGCCGCCTGTCCTTCTAACAAGGGCATAAACTTTCATTACCCATGCACGCAGTCAAAGACAATTTAGGGAAACGCGCTGCTTGGAAAAGGAAAACCTCAGCGATTCATAGCCCACACCGCTGCCACCACCATCTGGGGGCTCTCCCTCCAGCACGAGGGCACCTGGGCCTGGACCTCTGGTCCTGGCCAGCAGGAGGTGAGGGGAGAGCAGGGCTGGCTTCCCAGGGGTGCCCTCAGTGGCAGGCAGCCAGAGCAGGACAGGAGAGCCGGAGTGCAAGGGTCTGCCTCTGTGGCCAGACTGGACGGTGCCAGCCCTGGGCAGAGGCAGCCCCGGTCTTTCCTTTCCCTGAGGCCACTTCGCTAACACTGTCCAGGTGGAGGCCCTCGAGGGAAGGCACAGGGTTCCCTCCTTTCTGCCACTCTGGTACCTGGAATAGAGCAGAAGCTTGGCTCTGTGGATGGGTGGAGAGACAGATGGGGCAAAGCAGGGAAATAGGCCCTGAGGCGACCTGAGGTCCCAGCAGAGCCCCACAGACCCTGAGGGCAGGGTGCCCTCCCCGAACATCCCTGCTGTGGACACAGACGGGGGCAGAAGTGCCTCTGGGAGAACTGGGGTGTCAGCTGCCATCACCCTACACTGAGCCACAGCTCGACTTCCAGCGGAGATGCAGGCCTTGGAAGGGACACAGCAGGCAGTGCCCATGCCCAGGCTCCCGGGCCTCCTAGCTCCTCCCGATGGGAACCATGAGGGGCCTGAGGGCGACCCCTGCCCAACACCTCCCCAGCCCAGTTTACGAGCCCTATCCTGGCTGCCAGTGTGGGACCGGTGGCCCTCTGCACTCTGCCACTGTGGGACTTTTGAGGTCACCCTTGGGCACCTCAGTGTTGGCAACTTCCAAATAAATCAACGCCAGGGACAGGGCCTCCGCTAAGAACCTACCCCTTCAAGCAAGTTTCCTTCACCCTGGGCCTCAGGGTCATCATCTGTGACACAGTGTTGAAGGGACAGTGTGACACATCTGACATAGCTGTGGAGCACACAGTGCCTGCCACTGCTTGGTGGTGACCATAGGCAGAGTCCCTTCCCCGGTCACTGTGCGCATAGAGTCCAGGCTCGCACAGCCCTGTCTGGTCTGCCCAGGGATCGGAGAACTGCTTGGTGCCTGCTGCTTCTCTGTCCCCCAAAGCCCGACCTCCTCCTGGGCCTCTACCTGCCTGGCCACCTGGGGATGGGTCTCCCGCCCAGAACTCCTGGGTCTCCATCCCAGAGGGCCAACTGGGGAGGCCCTGGGCTTTCTGGAGCCTCTGGTGTGGTCAGCAGCGAGAAAGTCACCTCAGCGAGGCCAGGCCATTTCAGGTCCTCGGCGGGGATGTAGAGGAGCGCCCACCCCTCCTCCTGCTTGGTGCTCAGACCCTCCCCAACTGTCATTAAAATAACAAGTTTCTGTTACAATCTAAACATTCCCACATCGCATAAAGGGTTATATTACACCCGAGTCACTCCCGGCCCATGTTTGCACAGAAAAGCTCACGGCAGGTCCCCCCTCCTGACGAAGTGACTTATTAAAGTTTAAACAGTAATTAACAGAACAATAAAAATAAAGGGATGTTTGGGGAGTCATAGCGCACACAGGGTTTTTGGCAGTGCCAGCAGTTTTTCAGTGCCCTGCGCTGGCAGCAAAATGCGACTGTGAAGCCAGAGGGGACGGAGGACAGGCCAGAGTTTGGTCAGGGAGACTTGAGGCCCGAAGGGCAAGAAACCAAGTCCAGACCGGAGGGAAGGGGTCTGGCATAGCAGGGTAGGCACGGCGTAAGCAGGAGCAGTCTGGCAGCAGAGAACCCTGCAGATGAGGGGAGGCTTCAAGAGCTCAGTCCGGCCCAGGCGCTTCTGGGAGCCCAGTGCCTCGGTCACATCCGGCCAACTCTGGCATGGGCCATGCTGGAGGAGGTGGCAGGTCCCTGGCACTGGGAGGAGGATTTCAAGACCTTGCAGTTAACGATTCCTGAGCAGGACCCCTGCCACTCTGGACTTCCTTCCAGTTAGGCAGGTACCTCTCACCCGCCCTCAGTTCTTGTGGCGAGGGTACCCCTAAAACTCTCCTGAGCCACTGGCCCTTATTAAGAACGAGTAAGAACTCCAGGGCGAGACCTTCCTTTCCCTGCCCTGGGACAGGGAGACCGGCCAGCTAACTCATGCTAGGCCCCATCTAACAGGAGATATCGCCCAGCCTTCGAGGCCAGGTGGGCAAGTCCTTATTCCTCAAGGTTTTCGGGGAGCAGAGGCTGGGGGCTGGACAGGATCAGCACACCGTTATCTACTCGTCTTTTCTCCCATCATGACTTCCGCCCCAGAGGGAAGGCAGAGCAACAAATCAGCTAGGGAGGGTGCTCGGGAGAGGACAGCAGGATCCCTGGCGAGTGGGCATGTGAGCGTTCAGTGGTGCTGTTTCACTGATGTTGGAGTGGGCAGGGAAAGCCCCAGGGAGGGTGGGGCAGCCACCCCGTGTCATCCCGGGAGTGATGACCAACTCCCGCCCGCCAGGTGACGGACATCAAGGCACTGACGGACTGACTGATCCTTGAGTGTCAGGCCTCAAGCTGCCGCTCATGTCTTGCTTCTCCTGGATCGCCCGGGGCCCTACTGTTGTGGGGCCTATGGGGCAGGGCTGTGCTCCCCCCAAGCTGTCCTCTGACTTGTGTCCATGCCCGCTGTTCTCCACGGTGGGCCACTGGAGAACCGAGTTCTCTCCTCCCCTCAGAGGCTCAGTTCTAAAAAGTGGGTTTTTGGAACAGCAGCCCCAGTCCAGGATCTCCTTGCTAGGGCGGAGAGGGGTGTCAGACACCAGGAGCTCTGTACAGAGACGCCTCCTTTGCGTGGCTCCTCCATCCCACTGTGCCTTGGTGCGCCAGCCTGCCTGGGCCTGCCTCAGAGCCTTTCCAGGAGCCTCCCTGCACACCCGCCCACCGCCACGTGCCCCGAGCTAGCAGCTCAGATCCAGCCCCTTTCCCAGGGCGGGTGGCCTCCGGGCCCTGGTGTAGGCCCCAGGCTAGTCCCTTCCTGCCCCAGTGGCACAGGCTAGTGGGGGTGAGATCTGGGCTGGGGCCTGAGGCTTCCTCCAACCTCTGGTCTCCTGGGATGTGGGCTCCGGGCACCTGCTGGACACACAGGGCAGAAACTCTCTCTCCTGAAGCCCACAATGCCCAACCATTTCACCTGCTCTTGCCAAGGCCCCGTGGGCTCAGGTGGCAGGGGAGGGCAGGGTCCCAAAGACCTCTGTGGCCCTGCGCTTGAGGGCCTGTGTCCTGAGCGCCTGTGGAGGGGAGTACGGGCAGCTTCCCCCGCTTTCCCAGGCAGTGCTCTGCAGGGCTTCATCCCTGCCCACCAGGTAGAGTGACTCATGGCCGGGGGAGAGCGGAGGTCGGGCCAAGAGTGCTCAAGAAGAGCACAGGCGATGCTTCCCCAGCCTCCAGCTGCTGCTGCGTTCAGCATCCCGGCTGGAAGCAACAAGGGAGCTCTTACCCCCTCTCCTTGGCTGCTGCGCAGGAGGCAGACTGAGTCACCACCCCACCCAGAGCCTGCAGGGAGGTGAGTGTGCCCTGAGGGAGGAACTGGGCCGGGGAGGAACTGGTGGAAGATGAGGCGGAGGGCGCTGGGGGAAGCCGAGGGGGGCAGATGGGGACAGTGGGCTGCTAAGGGACATGAGCCACCATGGGCTGCTTGCTTTAATCTTGTCTCTAGAACACCCAACCTGTCCCCTGTGCCAGGACAGTCAAGGAACTCTGGCTCCCAGAAGCAGCACGCACGCACGCACGCACGCACGCACGCAGGAAGCAGCAGCTACGGGGCGCAGGCTGTCCTGGATCTGCTCAGGGCTTCGGGACTGGATGGGGAGCATGCCCTGAGAGGGGAGAGATTGGGTGGAAGCCTGGGTCACTTGCAAATCCAGGGACCCACTTCCCACACGGAGCCTTTGAAATCCAACTGCAATACGCTGTGGGTTAAAGGGGAACTTTCCATAATCCCAGCACTTGAGAGACTGAGGCAGGAGGATTATGAGTTTGAGTCTGGCCTGGGCAACTGAACAATTTAGCAAGACCCTGCCTCTAAATAAAAAATACAAAAGGGCTGGGGATGTAGCTCAGGGCAAAGGCCTTGGGTTCAATTCCCAGTACCACAACAAAAACCAACAAACCCGAAAGTGTGCGTGTGAGACTTTCTGCAGCCTAGAAAACTGACTCCTCCAGGGCCTGTGGGCCCCAAACACCCCAAAGGCTCCTGCCAGGGAGAGTTGAACTCCACGCTGGGCCTCCTGGGAAAGCGAACCAGAGCCTCTGGACTGCAGGGCCTGGGGTCAGGCTCTCTGGGTACCGAGGACCACGTGAGCACTCTGCCCGTGGCAGTGGGTCAGTCTGCACGGCACAAGGGTGTGGGGTGTCCTTCCGCAGGGACCAAGAGCTCCAGGCCCTGTGAGCTGCACTGTGAAGGGGAATCCGGGCAAGCTCCATTCTGGGATTCGGGCGAAAAAGGGACAGAGCGGCCCAGGCCGGCCAGGAGAGGTTGGGGGAGGGCAGCAGGTGGCAGAGGGTGCTGGGGCCCACCCTCCCTCCAGCCCATCTCCTCAATCCCCTGGCCAAGGCCAACAACGAGGACATGAGGGGACTAATTTAGGAGTATTTTTAAAACTGTGGCCCTGGTGAGGGGCTTAGCAGTTGTCAGCCATCTGGAATAAGGAATTACAATCACCTCCCTAATCCTATATTCCCTAAACCCTAAAGCTGGTTACAGTGGGAGGAAGAGGCAGCAGGTGGGTGGGGGTGGGGGTGGTTCCAGAAAGGGGCAAAACCCAAGGAGCTGCCACCCCACCCGTGGGTCCCCGCCGGAGGGTGCCCAGGGCCGGGCTCGGGCTACAGCGCCCGCCCAACGTGGGCTCCCCCACCGCTCACGCACGCTCACTCCCCAGGCCGCACTGGCTCGCACAGGGGCCGTCAGGTAAATTAGATCTGAAAGCTGACAATTTCTGACCATATTTCCTTGATTATTTCAAACAAATGCACAGCAGCCGCTGTAAGGAGATTAAAGTGACATAAACGTCCCGAGTGGGAGGGGGGAGGGCAGAGGATTCAGGTCACCCCCATCCGTCCCCCGCCTGACAGACGCTATATCGCTATCCAATCCAATAAAAAATCCCCCCCTTTTGCTTTAATTAATTTTACAGCTAGCTTGCTTAATTACTTTCAATCAAAATCCTCCTGCCATCGCAAAATTAGAGATGGTTGAGCTCCATTAGCCTAAATTCTTCATTTCCATATAGAAAAGAGGCTGTCTGCAGAGCCAGCCCAGGCCCCTGGCAGGACAGACGCCCGTCTGCCCGCCCGCTGCCAGCCAGCCCACTCCTGGGTTCTGCACAGTGGCCAGCTCTGGCCTACACGTTTCTCCTGTTCTCCTCCACCTCGGCACTCTGGGCCGAGAAAGAGTTGGGGTCCATGTGGGACCCACGCCCCTCTGTGCCACAACTGCTGCCCAGAATTCATGTAGGGGTGGCAGGGCTAGGCTGGACCAAAGGGTCAGAGTGGGTGTGGAGCGCTGGAGTGGGGCCAGCTGCTTCTGGCAAAAGGAACGGCAGATCCTGGGTCCCCCTTGCCTGCTAAGGGCCTGGTGCCTTGGCTGCCAAACCCAGGGCTGACGGGTCACCTGAGCTTTCTGCCCTGGTTCTCAGGAAGCAGAGCTACCAGCAGGGCAGGGATACTCCCAGCCTTGGATTTGGGCCCTGTTAGTATAGACCCTGGAACCAGTGTCACCCAGGGTTCCCTCTGCTGATTCCTGGTCACTGTCAGAGCAATTCTGGGGCCAGCTGCCCTGATGCTGCTACCAGGCAAGACAGCAGCCCCCACAGACTCCAGCGTTCACTGGGACCCCGTGTGGGCCCTCCCCTGACAGCCTGGGTTCCAGCCTGCAACAGCTGCTCCTCCACCTCCGGCCCTGGGTCAGTGCGTGGTGGCCTGGGCTCTGTCCACATCCTGTGCCTGCCCTGGCTCCCTTCTCCTCCCCTCCACCTGCCCTGTACTTAAAGCCCCCCAACCCAACTCCGGAAGTTCCACTTCAGGTTTTCCATACCACAGCCCCAAGTGTCACCACAGGGTCCAGCCCAACCTGGGCTCCAGCTGATTAAGGATCTGCAACAGGATGTAGGGATTACAGTAAAACCTGGCTCCGGATCTATAGGGGCAGCGGGCCAAGCCCTGGCCCTGAGACTGCCCGCCTGGCCCCTTCATCCCACCCTGCCCCCAACGCACATACCCAGCAGTCAATCGAGGCAGGAGGGCTGAGCCGCTCAACCCTTCATGGCAAACAGCTGGGCTGTGGGGAAGTGGGTGACAAGGGTTGCACTAGGGATCCAGGTCAAGTCTGGCAGAAAGGCAAGGCTGGGGCAGGAGAGGGAAGGGGAGTGGTGGAGGTTTCCCCTGGTCCTTTTACACTGCTCTCAGGACAGGGAGCCAGGGCCTCCGTCCTTGGGGCACCAATGCAGATCCCTGTGCAAGGGCTGAGCAGGGCAGGAAGGGGTGCTCTGAGGGCTGGGACCTAGCAGACAGAAGACCTCATGGCTGCCCCAGGACTATGGCCAAATGGTGCTAGGGCATGAGGCTGGCTTGGGGTGGACAAGGGGCTGAACCTGGCTCTTTGGGGCATCTTCCTGTGCACCAAGGGCCCCTGGGTCAGTATGCAGGTTCTTCGCTGGTCCTGCTGTAAGGGATAACTTGACCCTTCTGCTCCTGGCTTGGTGGTTTCTCAACTGTATCTTCAACCTCTACAGGCACTGTGCCCTCTGGCCCTAGGAATGCTGGGATCAGGGTCTGAGGGCTCCAGGAGCTTGGAGTCTATGGAGAGGCACCAAGGCTTCCGCTGGGAGTGTGGAGGGGAGGTGACGGGGGTGCAGGAAGGGCCTGAGTCCATCCCAGGTGAGCCTTGAGGTCAGCAGGGAAAGCAGGTGAAGAGGCAGAGGCACCGACTCTGCTCTGCCTGCGCCTGCCCTCAAGGCCTGAACCCCAGCAACTCATGAGCATTCTCATGAATAAGGCATCAGGGAGGGGATGAGCAGACTGGAAAGGCAGCGCAGCCCTCCTCACTTACAGGGCTCCCCCTTTACCCCAACCACACTGAGCTGGGTGGAGGTGCAAGGACGAATAGAAGAGGAAGTTTGGGGTCAGTTACCCAGCGATCAAAGCCCACACACAGCCCAGACCGCTCTCTACTGTGGGCAGCACCTGCCTCTCCCTGGCCCTTCAGCACCTGACCCACAAGGGGAAATGGCCATCCGCCTCCTATGCATGCTTCAGGGGTCCCAGCTGTGACGTCACCTCCTCTGGGAAACCCTGGGGATCCCCCCCCATCCTTCTGCCTGCGGTGGCTCTTCTGTAGTGACTTATCAACCCTGCGCTTTGCAAGAGCCAGGGAGCGGGACCACTGTGCAGCGCAGTGTCGGGCCCAATAAATATTTACTGAAGGAATACAGAAAACTAAGTGCCTCTCGAGTTCACCAGGGCAGAGCTGGGGCCTGGGGTGTGGCCTGACTTCTGCCACAATCCCTGCGGAGCTCTAGGAAGTTTTTCTGTCTGCCAGGGTGGGGATTCTCTGGGTGGGACTGAGTTGAGCCCTCCCATGGGTCTCCTGCCCTCTTGAGCCCCAGGCTCACCTCCAAATGCCCTTCTTGGGGCTCTGCCAGGAGAACAAAGGAGGCCCCAGTTGTTCCAACATTTTTCTGTGAGAGGGACAACTGTTGCTGGCCAGCCCCTTTCTGAACAAATCCCACAACTGTTTGCACTGAAGTGCAACTTTCTCCCTCCTCCCCTTCCCCCTCCTTCTCCTCCTCCTCCTCCTCCTCCTCTTCCTGTCCTTGTCCCAAAAAGGAGAAAGGGGATTGAAAAAAAAAAGATGGGGGAAAAATCTCATACCAAGCCCCACAATCTCTCTACACCCGCTCTCATGTCTGTCTGGAAATGTTATGAGCACAAAGAGGGCACAGGGACAGCCACCTGCTGTCCCAGACAACTGGGACAGCCGCAGCAAAGGGAGAGGCTGTGAGATCAGGACCCAAAAAAAGGAGGTGGGAGAGTGAAGGGTGCAGGGGAGGGGTAGCAGAGGTAACCCAGGGAAGATCAAAGAGCAGGGCAGGTGGAGGGCAGCCTCTGGCAGGTCCTGCAGGTGCAGAGGGGTCTGAGGACGAGGGAAGCAAACACAGGGCCCAGAAAGGCCCCTGGAGGCCAGGCAGGCTATGTCGCGGGCCAGTGGGAGGTGAAGGAGGGAGAGAAGTTGACTGGAGAAGAGGGAGCGAGGTCTATTAAAATCCTCTCAGTGCATAACACAAAATGTCAGGGTTTATAGCTTCATTCTTGGCTTTGCCGGGACTGAGAACCCTGAACAGAAATGTCACCGCTTGTCATGTTTAATCACCTGCTGTTTGTTAACACCTTCCCTGCAAGGAGCCTGTCTCAATCTGCCCCTGGGCCCCCAGGGACCCGGAAACAGAAAACATCTCTGGCTCCTTACCTGGGCCCGAGGCCCCGCCCACAGTTCTCAAGGGAGGAACAACTCATGCGCTGTTCCAGGGCCTCCCAAAGGGGACCTTTCCATGGGGGAAGGGGAGGACCTATGGTGTCCCAGGTAGGCGGTGACTTGGCCAGCATGGGATGCCATGGGCGGCAGGCTGGGCTGGGTGCTCCTAGGCTGGCTGTCCACCTCCTGCCCTATCTGTCCTTCTGTCTGTCACACCCATTTCCCCAGCCCCGGGTAGGGGATAGATAAAGGAGGGCCTGCTCAGATCCCTGCAACCTGGAATTCACCAGTCTGTCTGCTTGAACAGCAACTGCCAGGGAACATCTACTGCTCAAGGCCACCCCCCGCCCCACTGCCGTCCGCGTCACGCCATCTGTGGTGCTGGCTTGGCTCCCTCCCTGAGTGTGCTTTCCTGGGATGTTCAGACTCCGTACCTCCTTCCTCTGGGTTGGGGGTCAATGTGGGATGGCAGGATGGACAGGCCATCTGGCACCGCCAGTCCCCCAGAACACCAAGCTGCAAAGCAAGTTCATCCTGGTGGTTCCAAGGTGGTGCTGCTACTTCTCTTTCTTTTTTCTTTATGAGACAGGGTCTCGCTATGCAGCTCAGGCTGGCCTTGAGCTCACTTTATAGCCCAGGCTGGCCTCCAACTGGCAACAATCCTCCTGCCTCAGCCTCTCGACTGCTGAGATTACAGACGTGCACCACCACACCCGGTTTAGTGCTGCTGCTACTTCTAGTAGTGGCAAGGGAGGTCAGTGGGGATCTCCACTCCTAAGCTAACCAAAGTAACCTCCCAGGAAACCAAGGGGACTGTCCCCAGCTTCCCTTTCTGCAAAGTCTCTGCTTTCATAGAAACACATCGCGCACACAGGCATTCACTAGAATGCCTGCTCACTCAGACTTCCTGAAGGGCTTTTCATCCAGCCTGTTCACTTCTTCACCAAGTCAGAGGGTCCCAGCCCCTGCAGACAGGAGGGTGCCCCTTTCTGGGGAGATGAGGACTTTCCTGCAAAAGGCTCTGAATGCATGTGCACTGACCACTACAATGCATGCAAGGCCCAGGGAGTTACCACGGAGGACAGGTGTGATCTACGTGGGGCCCAGAGACGCGCAGGATGTGGGCCAGGCAGGACGGTACGTGAGCAGGGTCAGAAGCCAAGCATCCTCCACTCGCCCTGCCACGTGGTACAGTCCTTGGGGAAGCCTGTTTTCCCTTTGGAAGGAAGCCCCACACTGCATCTGTCTCCTGGCATTTGGGTACAAACCAGGCAGTGTCTCTGGGCCTCCTGTTTCCCCACCTGTGTTTCTGTTTGTTTGTTTGCTTGCTTGTTTGTTTGCAATGCTTTGGCAGAAGGGGAGTAGCACTGAACCCAGGGTCTCCTGCCTGCCAGGCAAGCAATCTCCCACTGAGCTGCCACACCTCCAGCCCTCCCACCTGTGAAACAGGACTGTTCCTGTCTTTCTCCAAAGGGACAGTAGGTGTGCATTAGCTGATATTCACAGAAGGAACATGCTGGGTAAACTCTAGGGGAGGGGTTGTGTTGTCCCCTTCTCTCCAGAAGGCCAGCCTGTGGTGTGGGGGGGAGAGGGCTCAGCGTTAAAGAGATGGGGTCACAGCTGTAGCCCTTTCCCAAGCCCATCAGGTCTCCAGGCACTGTGCCACTGTGCAGAAGGGAAGGGGGCCCACACATGACCATACACCTAGGACGCAGCACCCCACTGAACACCACAGACCACAGAGAAGCCTTGGTTATCATGAGCAAGGTGGACCCAAGTGGACGGGACGCATTCGGTTCCCCAGGTGCCTGTGCTCTCAGGGCTCAGAGGGAGTGGCCATGACAAGCAGCCCACTGCCTGGCCTCTGAACAGGGCTGATCAACGGTCCCAGTTTGCCCAGGCCAGAGGGAACCCACAGGATGTGGGTATTTCCAGTCCTGAGCAAGCTGGGGTGCTTGGTCACCCTGCTTTGAGGTCACCAGATGGCCTACCACACGGCGGTAACAGGTGGAGGCTACACAGAGTCCCTGTTCCCGAGGCCCCTCCTTCTTAGGGGAACTGATGGCCCGGGCCTCCTCAGGCCCAGGGGAGGTCAGACCTGAGCCTCTCCTGCTGGAGGTTTTGAAAAGCTGTCCCTGTCTGCAGGGGGACTGTGAGCACACGGAGGAAGGTATCCCCTTACCTGGGCAGCCCCTGGGGTGCCCCAGAGGGCCTCCGAGTGTGGCCGGGCCTGGGCTGCAGGAGCATCCTCGTCAGGAGCTGGTGGGCCTGAGACGCTGTATTTATCAGCTGAGCACGGCCTCCCAGCTGCCCCTCTGCTATAATCCTTTCATTAATTTACTATTAGATGGGAAATTACTCCTCACCCAGGAATATAAGTTTTCATCTTATTTTAAGTTAGATTCTTAAAGCAATTACCAAGGCATCTGGCGATGACTTCACCACGAGGCTGGGCCTGGAGGAGAGACGGGCGGCCCTGAAGCTGCACGGGGCCGCTCCTGGGGGAACAGGGAGCCCCTCGCTGTTGCCCTGGACAGGGACAGGGAGCCCCCTGCACGGGGCCGCTCCTGGGGGAACAGGGAGCCCCTCGCTGTTGCCCTGGGCCGGGGCCCGTGGTGGGCATGCAGCGATCTCTGAAAGCTGCTGTTTGTGGGGGAAGCTCCCTCCAGCACCACCTGCCCCCTGAACCCGCTGGTGACAGTTGCCGAGAGCCTCAGCAGCTGGTGCCGAGGGAACATTTTCTATTTTTAATTGTTTGATCGGAATATTAACTCATCTAGGCCCGCTCCCAAGGCACAGTTCCCAGCCAAAGGGTTTCCCCATTTCCCAAACCTTCCCTCTTCCCTCCCAAGTCACAATCAACTTTGAAATTAATAATTGGAGACACAGGCCTCCACGCGTTTGTAGGGGATCTCGGCAGGGGAGAGAGCCAGAAAGTGAGCTCCTCACCAGCCCAGAGGAGCCCCGAGCTCTCCGGCCCTGGCTCCCTCTGCTCTCAGAGCAATGGTCCTGGCACAGCACCCGCAGGCAGTGCCACTCCAGCCCCACCCCACGCTTCCTAGCACTCCCTACCGGCCGGCACTGGCTGTGCTCAGTGGCCAGCCCAGAGGGCAGGGCAGAGGGCTGGATGCCCAGGTAGGGCAGGAAGCACCGTCGGAGGTAGGTGCACCCTGGGCACAGGGGCTGGGCGGGTGGCTTGCCTTTCTGCACAGCGTTTGGTGTTCACTCAGATGGGAAGGGAGCCCTAGGAGAAAGGGGCAGCTCCTCAGGGGGCTCCACCAAGAGTGCCTGGCCTGGCTGCCTGTGGGCAAGTCACATGACCCAGCCTGAGCTGGGTGTCTTCTGTGCTCTGCTCGGGACAGCCCCCCCCCGCCCCAGGAAGAGAGTGCAGGGGGACAAACAGCCCTTTCACTCCAACCTGGTCCCCCAGCAGGAAGGGCCCCCACCCGGCACACGAGTGTCTGCCTCTTGGGCACAGAGCTGCCCCTCCTCTCCCCACACACCCTGGCCGGCTGCTATGCTCGTCCCTCTCAAGGTCACCACCGTCCTCGCCAGGAATATTTACTCATCAGACTGGCCCTGTTAGCAGCACTCACCACAAATATGCTTTCTGATAAAGTTGGCAAAAAAAAAAAAAATTCAAGAGCTCAAAACAATGTCAGAAATTGGCCCCCACCCCCACCCAGGGAGGGCGAGGTGGGGCCTGCAAACAGGTCACACAACCAGCTGGGGACAGTCCTGGGGGAGCTTTGGTCACTCTCCCTCTCACTTTTTGCTCCTTCCTGCTTTACCTCCAAGTGCAGCCTGTTGCCCAGGGGACCGAGGGCTTGGGACTGGGGCCTGGGGCCTGGGGACGGCTGAGCTGAGGACTGGGTCTTGGGTAACAGTCTTCCCATGGCCTCTGGAGGACAAGGCCGGGCGGCCTGTACCTCGCCTGCTCTGCTCCCTGGGCCGTCTCACCTCACTGCGCCCCCTCCCCCGCCCCGTCCTCCCTCTGCGCACATGGGCTTTAATGTTTTTATTACCTGTTTGACTCGCTGCCTTATTGCTTCTCCCCTTAATGGGGCCGTAACCGTGGAAACGAGGAATAAACGGCCACCAGAAAATGAGATGATTAAACAGGTCACCCTGGCAAAACAAACTCAGCCAAGGAACCTCTGGGGGTGGGGAGGGCAGGCTCCCCTCCCTCGCCCAGGGACAGAAAGCACACACCAAGGTGGGACCACAGCTCCCAGTCCCTGGGAGGGTTGGGGCAGATACAGTGGGGCGCCCCCTGCTGGGCAGCAGCGCTCCTCAACTGTCCTCCTCTGGTGGACCAGGGCCCTGGCTTGCAGTGGCCATGAGCTGCAGGGAGGGAGGCTCTGGTCAGAGGGAGTAAGGATCACAGCCAGGGAGAAGATGCGCTTCCAGACGTGAACTTCTGGCAGTCTCTCCCTGCTGGCCTCCTGGCCTCTGCTGCCTTCCCCCTTCACGGGCATCCCAGGCCTGAAGCTCCCCGGCTCTTCTTGTCTCCTGTCCTCATCCCTCGTGGACCCTCTTAGTTCAGACAAAGCTCTGTAAGAAAAGCTCAACTTGGGAAGTTTCCCTCTGGAACCCCTTGGTCTTTGGGACCACAAAATGGATCTGTTCTCTCTGTCCTCCTTCACTGTCTCCCGAAAGGCCAGACAGTGCCCTCACCTCAGCCCAGAAGGCAATGAGACAGGACCTGCTTGGCTGCAGGAGGGGATCTCAGCGGTCACGCACCCATGGCACTGGCAGAGCCTGTGGGGCTAGCAGAGTCCCAGCCAGGGCTGAAGGCAGAGGGCAGAGGGCAGGTCCATGGACATCCACAGCCAACTCAGGAGTGCCCCAAGCCCGCATGTCCCAGGCCCTCGTAGTTTGGGCTGGGCCTCCTGCCTCAGGCCCTCTTCTTGGCTTCCCTGTCTACACTGAGTCTACCAGCTGGAGGGGTCCTGCCCGGAAGGACAGGTACGCTACAGGAGGAGGAGGAGGAGGCCATCAGCCTGGCAGGTGGCGAGACACAGAGGAGGTGGCGATGGGCCAGGGAGGAAGCAGAGGAGAGGCTCGGACCACACTGGTCCTGCCCTCCTGTCCCCCTGGGCAGCAGCCTGATCCATGCTCCATGCCCTCCCTGAGGCATGTCATGGTCATAGCCAGTAACTGCTCTGGGGCCCTCATCCATGTAATCCTACCCTTGTCCTCAGGTCCCCTTTGCCCCCTTCACATCAACCCTGACCTCAGTCCCATTTCTTCCTGTAAACGAGGCCTAGAAAGCTCTTGAGGAGCTAAAGCTCAGGTCCCCAGAGCAGAGCTAGCGTTTCCTGCCTCCCTCCTTCTGCCCCATTCAGAAGCCGGGCAGGCACGCGGGAAAGAGGTGCATCCATCAATCAGTCGTGGCAGCACTTAGGTGGGACGGCACGAGTCTCGGCCCAGTACCAAGCACTGGGAGGAGATGTCAACACAGTGGCTAATGGTCCCATCTAATGGTCACCATTAGGAGCAGCCACAGCAGGAAAAAGAAAAGTCTGGCCCTGGCCCTGGCCCCGGCCTCAGCCGCCTGGGGTCGCAGCACATGAGTGTGAGCGCTATCTCGGCAAACCAACGTCACAGGTGGAGCCAGACCCTCTGAGGGCAGGCCTCTGCGGCTGAGGGTGGGTGGCGGAGGGGATGCGGATAAGGTCGCTCCTTCACACATCTCCCCGGCCCAGCTCATCTCTACTGGGGAGACCTGAAAACCTGGGTGTTGGGGACCAGGCTGCCCACGTTTTAGCGCCTCCCTCACTGGCGCTCCCCAGAGGCTGCGGATCCATAGGCTGACCATCCTGTGTGGTGGGGGCTCCTGCCTACAGGCTGAGGTGTGAGGTGCTGGTCACCAGGCTGCCACCTTCCAAAGCCATGGCAGTGGCAGTGAGGCAATCCTCCCTCCCCCGCACAGGCTGAAGGCAGGGGATGTGGCTCAGGGGCGCCAGCCTGGCCAGAACGAGGTCCTGAGTTCTATTCCCAGCACAAAACATAAAAAGCCAAAAGACACAGGCCAATGGCCTTCCTCCCCCCCTTCCTGTTCTTGCTGGACCCCCAATAGCTGCTGTTCGCCTCCAGGGCCCCATAGAGCCAACACCACTACAGAGCACCTTCCTTTGCTCTCTGAAGATGAGGACCAAGAGAAGCAAAAGGAGGAGGAGGAAGAGGAGGAGAGAAGAAGAGGCAGCAGCTATGGTGGCAGTAGTGGCGGCAGCCAGAGTGGTCAAGGCTTGAAAGCCAGCACTGGGAGGGCAGTGAGACGACAATCCTTGGGGCTTGGGGCTGGCAGTGACCCGCCTCAGAGCCCCAGGCCAGTCCCAGGCGGCTGGCAAGGGTGGGGACGCCCTGGCAGGGTCCAAGGAGAACAGCACTCAGGGCCAAGAGCCTTCTCGAGCCCCACCCAGTCCCCTGCCCGGGCAGTGGGCAGGGCTTGAGCCAGGGGCAACAGCTTTAATGAGGAGATGTTGCTGCCGTGACTCAGCCCTCCAAAGGTGCCTCCATTTATTTTATTTTTCCATCATAAAAACCCAAGCTGCAACTCAGCCAGATTCCCTGGCTGTGGGGGCAGGGAGGATCAGCAGTGCTGAGGAGGGCTGGGAGAGGACTGGCTGGTCTGGCTTCCAACCCTGGGCCTCTCTTGGGGAGCAGAGTTGGTGGGTTCTCCTGGTTGGGCCTAGGTCAGGGTCTCGCTCGGGACTTTTGCAGCCCTGCCTTTTCTGTCCTGCCTTTTGCAGAGAACGGCTCTTCTGGGCCTGCTGTCTTGTGTTCTGCCTGTCTTGTAACAAGTCTCCAAGCTGGGTCGGGGCCTGGGCCACCTCACAGCCCAGAGCTGCCTGTCTCAAGCACTTTCTATCAAGAAGGTCCAAATGACATGGTTCTCACCCTGTCCACTTAACCGCTTCCCCCAAGCTGGTTCCATGGAACAAAACCAAGCTGGGTGCTAGGGAGCCAGAGACCTGAAAGGTCATCTGATTTCTGGTCCTTCCGGCATTGCTGGCCAGTGCACAGCCAGGCTGTCGGACAGGTACCAGGAAATGTGCTACCCACGAGACAGCCCATGCCATGCTTGGCTCTGGCAGCTCCTTCCTGCCAAGATGGCACCATAGCATCTACCCCTACAGCAGACTGGCAAAACCGGTGCCCAACCTGGCTGCAGGGGCTGGCCCCGGCTCAGACTGGTTAAGTGGGTATATCTGGCCAAGTACAGGCTGGAGGACGGAAGACGGAGGGTAATCTGCACTGCCCCAAACCAAGCACACAATCCTTCTTCCATAAACACTGCAAGACCTTCCCAGTCACAGCTCTGTGCTGGGTTGATGGTGCCATCGGAGCTAGCAAGGTTGCAAGAAGTCTCTACTCTCAGCCAGGCCAGGCCATGAACTGGTGGCTCAAAGTTCTGTGAACCTGGAGGCCAAGTCCTTTGCTCGTGGCGTCTGACACCACCTGAGAGAAGTTTGCAGGATTTCTTCTCCCGCTCCCTGCAAACCAGGTCCCCTTGAAGCCTGGGGTACTAGGAAATTCCACTCTAGGACCCAGGCTGATGAGCCCACTGGGTTCTGCACCCTCTGGCCCACGATCCAATGATGGGGGCTGGGGGGCAGATCTGTCTACAATGTGAGAGGGTCCCAGCCTGGAACCCCAGCAGGAAAGAGAAACAGGCCTCATCAGAGAGGAACACTGAGATCACCCAGTGATACAGCTGGATGATGACGGCTTCAGCCACGGTACTGTGTGGGCAGTGCTGCCCCTCGCCAGCTCCCCGTGGGCTCTGTGGTCACCCCTCTAAACTCACTCTCCTTCCTGCCTGGCCCTCTACTCAGTGGATCCTACCTCGGACCCTCTACTGGACAGCCCCTCCTCTGGTCCAGCTCCCCCCAACGAGGCAGGAGGCGGAGCATTACAGGGAGACTTCTCAAATACCTCCTGGTGTTTCACAGCCATTTGCACCCCGGCTTCCATCTGTGTTGAGGCCCAGGAATCGGCCTGACAGGGGCCTAATCCTGGGGAGCTTCCTAACTGCGGGATGGATTTACCTGTGTCTGAAAGCTTCCTCCCCTGCCCTCTACCCCCCTCCCAGATCCCTCCCCCAGGGAAATCACTCTAAAAGGGCCTAATGGAACTATGTCCTCCTCTCTTCCTCTCTATCCTCCCTCCCTCTCTCTCTTTCCTCTTTTTTTTTTATTAGCATTTGTGGAATTTATTCCCAAACTCTCCTAATCTTCCGTACACAACCATTTGATTTGCATAACCCAACCCCCTCTCATAAAAACTGGCTGCTAGTTTAATTAAAAAATGTAAATTTGCTGTCATCTCGGGGCCTGGTGAATTAGGACGACATCGGCATTTTTTATTGCTAAAGACGTCCAGATTGATCCAGCCCTTGGCTGAACTATGGTAGGGAAGAAGGGGTCCACATGGCCACCAAAGGTCTTGAGGTCCTGCTGTCCCCTCCCGAGAAGACTCAACTCTCTTGTCACTGAATTACTTATGGCCCGAATGGTTCAGGACTAGATGTGTCCAGGCTGGAGGAGGTGGTAACCCATGATCCAATACTCTGCTGGCAACTCTGTTAGGCCCACAGGCAGCATCCTCAGCCTTACACTATGCTAAGAGGCCATCAGCTAAGGCTCCCTCATTATCCCCAAAGGAGAGAACCCTGCATCCCACCAGCAACCAACCCTGGCCAGAGTTGAGGCCTGTGTCCCTTGCATCTTCCAGAGTTGAGAGACAGGCTCGGAAAGGATGGGTCCCTCCTTCCCATTTTTTTGTTTTGTTTCTTTTTGTGAAGTGAGGAAAAAGTCCTTTTCTTCTGAAGTCCTGAGATTAAGTGAAACTTCCAAGTTCAGAGAAAAGACTGAGATGGAATCACCAGATGACTCCTCCAGGAAACAGAACTTTGATACCCCGGACCTCCCCTCTCTGAGTGGCCAGAGTCCAGGCCTGGATCCCACTGGGAGTGTCTTGCTCCAGCTGACCTCTGGGGGTCCTTCTGGCTTCTAGGAAAACTTTCCAGAGCTTGTCCCTAGGGTGCTGGGAGAAGTCTCTCTAAAGCTCCAGGAAGTACCACGGGAAGTTCTGCCACTTGCCTCCCACCAGGCGATCAGGATGCCCCACAGAAGGTCTGTGGAATAGTGGCCCCATGGCAGCCCAGGAGGGACTGACAGGGCAGGAGGACGGGTGCCAGCTCCAGTTGGCACCCAGGTTGGAAGGAGGAAGCCAGGAGAGCCTGCCTTCCAGCTGAGTAATGCCTGGGTCCTATTCGCCCGCCCACAAGCAGAGGCTGGCCTCCACCTGGTAGGGGGTGGTACACAATGGCTGGCCCATCTCTGAGGGCTGCTCCTTGGCTGGGCTGGGTGGGAGCCCCATTTCCGAAGAAAGGGGGTGAGGCCTGAGAGCTCAGCGATGAGACACCTGATTAGAGGTGGGGGCGGGCTGGTTCCCTGTGGGTGTGGAGGGTGGGGAGGGGCAGGGGGCCTCTGGACACCTTCACCACTTTGCCCAGCAGGGGGCGTCCCATCCTCCCAGGGCAAACAGGTCCTGGGGACTTCTACCTCCCATGAACCAAGCTTACACCTGTGGGGGACACAGTGTAAAAACTCTGTGAAAGGCTCCCTCTCCTACCACACACGCCCCTTTGCCAAAACCAGCCACCATGCCACTCACCAGTGCCACCTCCTGTCCTCTCAGCCTACTCCCCTTTGACCTCAGAAGGTCAGGTGTCAGCTCCTGGGTCCCAAAGGATCCATGAACTTGAGCCTGTCATGAACTACAGGTTTAACAACCCTTAATAGCCACCAATGCCATGTTCCCTTCCATAAATGGAACAGAAAGGTTCAGAGATCAGTCCCAATGAGTGATTTATCAACATGTTTGTTTCTTTGAAGACTTTTAGGAAGAAGTGAACTGCTTCTGAAGATCCAGGATGTCAAGGTCCTGAGCAAAACTTGGTTTGGGTAGGAGAGGGCTGGAAGGAACCAGAAGAGCTGGGGCAGTAAGTATCCCTCGGCTTAGGCTCAGGTTGGGAGCCAGGATGTGAAGAGAACTACTGACAAAACTAGATCAAAACCAGTAAGACACCCAATTCCCAGGATCGACTCTGTCCAGGGCCCAGCAACTATGTGGAATCTGACCTCTGGGTCCTATACCAGGGCCCCCAGACCCAGACGCCTAAAGTTAGTCTGGTCCATCAACACCTCCAGGGCGGGGGCTCAAAAGGGGGCCGGGAGAGTCCTGGGCCCCTAACTTTGAACTGATAACAGCAGCCTCAGCCCACAGATTCTCAGGTGAAAAACACTCATTAGCCATAATAAGCAGCTTGATCATCCGACACAGCCTTGTCCCAAATAAATTAAATTCCTTTGCCTTGAGACAGTCGCCCCGAAACCAGACTAACCACCTTTCCCAACAGGACGCTGCTTTCAAAAACCAAACCACCCCCCACTGAAAAAATAAAAACACACACCCCGTAGCCAGACGCAGAGATCTTTACAGAGGAGAGGGAAAAAAAGGTATATGTATACATTTTTTAAAACAGAAAAAACACGGAGCCACACAAAAACATGGAGAACAAAAAACCCCCACAAAAACCCCCTAAAATCATCTCTCCGGGTGCCCCCCAGCTCCCTGTCCTCTCGGTTCTTTCACAATGACAAGTATTAAATTAGTCACAGTCACTAAGCAAGTAACAAATAACAACAACCAGCTCGCCATCCAGGGAGCGGGGAGCGCAGGGGCTGCGACACCGACCCTCGGCCCGGCCTGGCACCCTGCTCCACCGCGAGCTCATTGGACTAAAAATAATAACTTCCGTAAAAGAACCGAAAGAAAAGTGAAAGAGCCTCCCGCGGGTTCCCACCAGCCGGTACCTGTTCCGAGATCCATTCTGCGCTCCTTGGTCCCAAACTCTTCGAGGCACGCCAGGCAGGGAGACACGGGAGAGAAGAGGAGACTCTGTTAGTGTCTCTCCGGGCACCGATCCCGGCCCCGACCCGCCCGCCGCCGCCGTCGCCGCCGCCGCCGCACCCCCTCCCCAGCCACCGGGCCCCGCGCATCGCGGCCGGACCCCGGCACCCCGAGTCCGCCCCGCGCCGCCGCCCGCTCCCACGCTCCGGCCCGCGCGCCCCGGCCTCTCCGAGTTCCCGAAACTCGTCCGGGGCCGGGGGAGGGCGCGGGGCCGGGGGCGCGCCCGGCCCGGCCCAGCTTGTCCCGGCCGGGCCCAGCCTGTCCTGTCCCGGCCCGGCCCCGCGCGGGGGTCGCCGCCTCGCGCCCCGGCCCCCGCGCCCTCCCCCGGCCCGCTCCCGGTCCTCACCATAGTCGGAGAGTCGAAAGCCGAATTCACTTAAATAATCAACTTTCATAATACTTAATTAATGCCTAATTGCAACTGATTACTCCCCGAATAACAAGTTGTTTTAAAACCCTGATGTCATTGCTCCTGACGGTAACACTCAGGGTAACAGTTTGGCAGGAGGGAGTCGGGCGGGCGGGAGCGGCCGGGCGCTGCCAGGCGCCGAGGTGATTGGCAGGGCGCTCGCGGCGCCGCCTCCTCCTCGCCGGCCGCGCGGCTCCGGCAGGTGAAAGAGCAGAGCTCGGCCCGCCCGCCGTCCGCGCGCCCGCCCGCGCACCCGGCGCCCGCGCGCCTCGCCTCGTGCTGGAGTGAATGGGCGAGCGCTCGCCCGCTCAGCGCGCTTTCCTCGGGCGCGCGCCCGCTCCCTTTTCTCACACGCGCGCGCCTCGCTCCTCACACGAGCGCGCCCCCGCGCTTATGGACTCAATGGTTCCCTCAGACTTTGACTTGGCGGGGAAAGGGAAAGGGACGGAAGGCGGGGATTATGCGCACCGGGCCACGCACCCGGGTGGGCAGTGAGGGGGAAGTGAGTCGCGGGGACGGCGCTCGCGCACACGCACCAACTCTCGCCGGCGGCCGGCGCGCGCGTTCACACACGCACACACCCTCGCCTCGCGCGCCTCAGGAGCGAGAGCCGCCGGCCGCTGCGCGCTCCCGCCCGCCTCTCGCGCGGCCGCGCAAACTTTTGCGCGCGGGCACGCAGGTGCGAGGCGTCTAAGGGGGCCGCGCCCTCCAGGCCGCGCAAGCTAGGAGACGCTTCGCTTGGGTTTTGGGGGGCCCTGATAGGGTTTTCCCCCCAACCCCGGCCGGGTTCCCTAGTTTTGTCGTGTGGCCCTTTGAGTTTGAGGAAGAAAGGACTTGGAGCGCGGCTCTGGGTGTGTCGGGGACACTCGCACGTCAGCCTCGCGCCCGCCCGCACCCGCGCGCGCCAGCCACGCGCTCCCGGCACGTGCGACGGGGTTTCTGCGGCTTCTCTTGGGGTTATCCCTGAACCTGGGCCCCCTCCCCGCCAGTCCCGCGTCTCCAGCCAACGCATGCGCCTTGGTACCCTGACCTGGGGTCCCCAACCATGGGTCAGCGCCACCACCTGGAGCACAGCCCTGCGTCCCCTCTAGTGCACTATATGCTCCTAGCTAGCTGTGACCTCAGGGTCAGACCTTGCTCCCCTGTATTGGGCCTCGTTCTCTGTGTCCGATCACAGAAGGACCAAATACTCTGTCCTCTCCTTGGCTCTCCTTTGCCGTCAGAGAGTTTCGAGGACCTGTCTCTGCCAGGGCCCCCCACACCCCACGCTCCCCGCCACAACCATGGATGTTCATGAGCTTGGAGGGGCTCCGGGAAAGAGCCAGGCAGGGGTCGGGACAGGACCTGGGCCCACCGCCCCCTGCTGTGACCCACCCTGTTCCTTTCCCCTTTCCTGTTTTAGGAGAGACCACGCTGCCTTCCAAAGAGGGAATGGTGACAGGCCCAGTCCTCCCCACCTTCTGGGCAGCACGCAGCAAAATGGCGCTGGCCTATTTTTGCAATATTTCTATTTTGCAAAGGGAGGGGCCCCAGGGAGGCCTTGGGGCAAAGACATCAAGGGAATTAACAATCTACTCTTTCTCCTACTTTTCCCCTTCTCCCCCCCCCCGCCCCTTTTCAGATTGTTCTTTAGTTCTAAATGGCTTCAGTAAGAGTGTGCCATCCCTCCCTTATCCCATGGCCTTCCCCATGCCTTCCTGCCAATCTCCATTCCTGCCTGCCTGTCCACATCCCTGTGGGCAAACAGCCGCTGGAAAGGCCCAGGGTTTTACTGATGTCCCGTGGCCCTAAAGCCCCAAATAGGGGAACAAATCTTAAACCAGCCAAGCCACACTCTTCCCAGAGGCTGGTCCTGGGAATGCTGTGGGGAGTGATCAGAGAGGAGAGCTCGATCTGCTCCCATGGGTGTCTAAAAGAGGGCATTTCTGTCCAAGACTCTTGAGAGGTACACCCCTGCCTCTAGGTGTTGCCCCTAGGATTCCCCAAAGCAAGGATTCGCCCCTTGCAGCTCTGGATTGCAACGACAGACCATGGACCCTACACCCCAGCCCTGAGCTTCTGCTCTCTGGGCTGGGCAACCAAGGCTAGAGGGAAGTCTGGTGCGGGGGCATGGGGGGCAATTTCCAAGTGTGCTTGAAAATGTCCCCATGATCAGTGGCAGCACATGCCTGTAATCCCAGTACTTGGGAGGCTGAGGCAGGAGGATCGTTGTGAGTTTGAGACCAGCCTGGGCTACCAAGTGAGCTCAAGGCCAGCTTGAACTAGGGAGACCCTATCTCAAGAAAGACAAATAAATAGGGCTGGGGATTTAGCTCAGTGGCATAAGCACCTGCCTGCCAAGTGCAAGGCTTGAGTTCAATACCTGGTACAAAAAAAAAAAAAAGAGAGAGAGAAAGAGAAATAAATAAAATAAAATAGAAAATGTCCCCATAGACGAGGAGCTCCATGCAGAGGGGACCTCATAGCCTCTGTCTGGCTCTGAATATCCTCCTGGGCTCCTGCTGATGGGGTCAGGACTGAGCTGAAGAGAGTCTGGTTGGACACGACAGCATCTCCCTTTCCAGTTACCTGGCAGGGCCAAATGGGTCAGCTTCCCAATAACTCTGTGGCCCCACTATGCAAAGGCTGGGGAGGAACGGCTGACGAGCAGGCCTGAGAAAGCTGGAAGGAGGCAGCACAAAGCGAGGTGGCCAGAGGGGCTCCCATGGCAGAGGGAGGTAATGGGTGCAGACACCGGCCACAGTCAGCTGCAGCAGGCAGAGCAGGCCCTGCCCAAGAGCAAGGACCTTCTCCCCTGCTTCTGGGGAGCAGGTCCCAGAAGCCACAAGCTGAGGCCAACGGACTATATTAGGGTTTGAAAAGGTCCAAGAAGAAGGCGAGGCAGGGAGATTGTGGGGTGTGAAGCAGGTGTAAAGGAGGGGTCCCCAGATTCCTCCTCACCCATCTCTGGTGTGTGCTTACATCAAGGAGAAAAGCCCAGAGCTCAGGTGACTAGAGACGATAGCTCCCTTTTGCCTCGATGCCTGAGATGCAGTGACACCTCTGTGACCTGGAGGAAGGCCGCTGTAAGCAAATCCATGCCCGGACTCGGGGTGCAATGCCCAGTGCCACAGTTCTTCCTGATTCCAGGGCCCGGGCCTAGAGCCTCCGGCTGCACCCCAAGAGAAAAAGCCAGACAGAAAGCTCTGTAGTGGTGATCCCTGCCACCCAGCAGCCTTTGCCAGCACCGGGGAGACCTACCTCTGCCCCCGTGTGACCTGCTGCAGCTGGCTGCTGTCCCCTCGCACCCTCAGTGTGTGCCCACTCATTCCCTCTCCCTCCTGAGCCTGGGGCCTTCTCACTCACCGGCCTGTTTACACACCAGGTATCTCATGCTTTATCTGCTCTCATTTTGAATTTGTAACTTTCACATAAACTTAAACAAGGCTTCTTTTGTTCCTGCACCCCACCCCAGCATCCTAATAAACTGGTTCCCTCTCAGGCAACTGGGCCAGGGCACAGATACCTTGGCCAAAGGACTGTGTGTGCATGTGAACAAGCATGTTCGCACCTGTGAGGCGTCGGTGTGTGTGTGTGTGTGCACGAGCACACTCCCTAGGTGGATGGAGGGTGGGAACGTCAGGAAGAGTGTAAAGCATGAACGGGAAGCGGGTGGGGAGCAGAGATCTTGGGCTCGGGCAGGGTGCTGTGGGGCGGGGAGGCAAACAGGGATGAAGAGCAAACAAAGGGGAGGAAGGAGCCGCGGAGTGGGTGGCAAAGAGAGGGGCCGAGGCCACGCTAAGTGTAAGGCAGACACAGGGATCACATTATGGCAGTCGAGGGGCTGGTACAGCCGCGCGCTCGGCCCCGTAATCCTGTTAGCCAGCAATCTCCATTCCGAAAGAGCTTCATTTCTTTGTGAATATTTGTAAACTAGATATCTAATGGAAAATTATAGGAAAATTATAGTGAAATTCATGACGGAGAAATCCGATTATCCCTAATTCAATTATGCCATCTTAGCCCACACAGCACATTTCCCATTTTTTTCCCATAAATACCGATGCCAGGGGTCCCGGTAATCAAATAAAATTGAAAATCATCTTCCCATTAAATTCAATTAGCCGCAATTTCTAAAGCCTATCAGAGATTTTAATTACTAAATTATAAAATTCTCCAATGCTAAATTGAAACCAAAAAAATTGCACATCCTTATATTTCAGAGGAAAAAAAAGGGCCAGCAAAATCCTTGAAAAAAAAATGCCTTCCTCTGTGTGTCCAGCTGTAAAGCAGTTGCCCCACCTGAGGGCCTCACAGTCACTGCCTCCTGGCAGCTGGGATGGGGCTGGACAGGGAGAGGGCCCAGCCGGAGAGGCCCTGAATGTTGAACAGGGGGCAAACCACACCCCGACCCTAGCCAGCTCTGGCACACTGGCCCGTGTCACTTTGGCTGCCCTGCTCCTGAGATTCCCTCAATTCCGTAGCCTACCCGGACATCTCTAACTCTCAGTGGCACTTTCTTGGCCCGTGAGCCAGGCTTGGGCTCAGGCCACAGCTTGGCTCATGGTTCCGTGTTGGTTGCAGGGAAGCTGACCAGCCAAGCCCCTGCTCTCTGACCACTCTGAGGGCTCCCGAATAGCCTAGGCCCGGTGGAAGTTGGGAACAAAAGATAGACCCTGGTATTGTGGATGGACAGATGCCGTGGGATGGTTCCATGGCCCAGTATCATCTTCTGGGGTTTCCCAGGGGCCGTGGATCCTGGCCAAGGACCAGCCTCCTGGAACAGGAGCAGGACCACATTGGCCAAATCAGGCCTCTCCCCGCACTTCCAGCTTGCTCTATTTCCCTTGCCGTCTCCTGGGAAGTCAGCAGCCCTGACCTGGATCCCCGTGCCCCTGGGAGGGACTCGCTCTTACCCATGTCTCCCTGAAGGGACGTCTGGCCACAGCCTCAAGCAGTAGCCTCTCCTCCCCCACCCAACCCCTTGCACCACTTACCCACCTCTGAGGGGTGCTGTACAAGCCAGGAGAGCCCAGGGTGGTGGCTTTGGTGGTGGCATAAAGTGACTTGGGGTGTAAAACCCAAGTGAGGTGCCTTGGTGGGCAGCAGGTGACTCTGGAATACTTCGGGGAGTTGACTGCAGACTTGCCAGCAGCCTTGCAGCCGGGCACCCCGGGAGCAGGGAGCAGGTTTGATTTGCCAGGCAGTCAGGACTGCCAGCCAGGGAGGCACCCGCAAACAAAACAAAAACAAAAAAGTTAATTATCTTTGGCTTTTTCTTAATAAATATCCAAACTGGCCTGGCCGGATCCTCCACTTTGGAGGGAGAAAGAAGGAAGGGAAAAAAAAAAAAAAAAACACCCAACAGATTCATTCTCTCTCCGTCTACCTTTCCCTTTGTCTCTGGCCCTTGTATTTATCTCTTATCAGAAGCAGTGACAGTTTCACATGAATTCCCAAATTCTGCAAATGCAATAGCATGGCCTCAAGAGCTGTTTTTTTCTTTTTCTCTTTCTTTTTTAAGTTTTGGGGCGGGAAGGCGGGGTGTGAGAAAACAAAGGCAGGTGGGAAGAAAAAGGGTGAGAAACAGGAACAGAAGCAAAGGCAGGAGCAGGAGGGAGATAGGGAAGGAAGCCCAGGGATGAGGATGACCCAGCTGAGGTCACCTCTGGGGCAGGGGCAGTGCCCTGTTCTGCAGTGTCCTGTTGGCGTTTAGTTCACCTACAATGCTCTGAGGAGGGGCGGGGCCGGGGTGGTTTCTAGTTCTAAAACTCTGGAACGGTCTAGGATGCAATGGCCACCCTGGCTGCCCTGTGACCGCCCCTTTCTGTACTCTTCCGGGAATGTAGCTGGGAAGAGAGGCCGGGAGCACCCAGGGGAGGGAAGGCTGCTGTCTCTGTGGGCGTGTGGGGGTGAGGCTTTCCTGCGAGCAGAGGAGAGTGAACCTGGGAGAAGAGGGACGCATGTGCGTCACTGCCCAGGCCTACATGTCTGGATGGTGCACGTACATGCCTGAGCCCAAGCTGTCAGGGACATGTGGCAGGGTATGTATGATGGGGAGGGGGCTGGGACATGGAGCGGTCCCTTCTCATGAACTGTGGGCTCTGGCGTCGCTCTGTCTGCATGCACACTCCCAGCTCTAAAATCCTCAGGCTGTGCAACCTTCACCGTCACTGGCCCTCTCTGAGCCTCCCTTTCCTCCACATGGAAACGGAGTAATAATCATCGGTTGCCAGTTCCTGTGGATGAGTGGGGGGTGCTAGTGAGTATGGGGTTTCTTTCTAGGGGAATAAAAATGCCCTAAAATCAGATAATGGTGATGGTCACACAACCTTGTGAATCTACTCCTAATCACTGAATTGTACATTTTAAAAGAGAGGATTTTTGTCAGGCATGGTGGCATATACCTGCAATCCCACTTACTTGGGAGGCTGAGGCAGGAGGATGGGAAGTTTGAGGCCAGTCTGGGCAATTAGTGAGACCTGACCTCAAAAGAAAAAAAGGAAAAGCTAGGCATGGCGAAGCACCCCTGGAATTCCCGCACTCTGGAAGGCTGAAGCAGGAGAATCACAAGTTTCAGCCAAGATTGGGCAATTTAACTTTATAGTGAGATCTTCACTCAAAATAAAATTGAAAAAAAAATGAAAAGGTCCAGGGATGTAGGTTGATACAAAACCCCTGGGTTCAGTCCCCAGCACCAATAAATAAATAAACAGGCTAGGGATATAGTTCAGTGTGGTAGGGCACCCCTGGGTTCCGTCCCTTGCACAATATACACAAAAAAGTGAATTTTATGGTATGTGAATTATATTTCAGTAAAGTGGCTATTAAAAAGTTGGGAGAAAGGGGTGAGCCGTGACAGTACCGGACTGCAGAACTGCTGCCGAACACAGCACTGGGCCAGGCACACAGTAGGTGCTCGGTGAGGGTGCTCTGTCCCTAGGAGACCACGAGTGTACACCGCTGGCGCTCATGAACATCTCCCTCGCTCCCTGGAGTCGGGCCAGTGGGTTGTCAAGCAGCTGAGCTGCCCCAGTGCTTGGTGGGGGCTCCTGGGCAGCTGCTCCCTGGCAGGGGTGGGAGCCTGCACGGCCCTCCTCCTGTCTCCCACGGGGTCCCCGGAGAGGCGGCTGCCCACCGTGGCAGGCGGGCTCCGGGGCTGTACACTCGCCCGCCTCGCAGACTCTCATATTCTCCATGTGCAGCAGACCGTGAATTCACCTTCATACTAGTTACAGGGTTATTTAGCTTCTCCTGACACTGACAATCACAAACTTTAATTCGCTGCTTGGCTTCTCCCTGCTGTGCCCTCTGCCCACCCCCAAAATCCTTGGGAGAGGACGGGAAGGACCGAGGTCCGGCCCTCTCTTGCCAAAGCTCGCCCTTCACTGTGATGGAGTGATGGGAGGGGGAGGGGGTGGTCAGAAGGAGGCGATGATGGGCGAGGGGTGGGGGAGCGAACAGCGAGGGAGAGAGGAAGTACCACCAGGGCTAATGGGAGCTTCCGTCCTGCTCCTCCAGCCTGACACTAATGTATGCAACCTGACATCCCAGCCTGTTGTGAGTGACGACTCGGCGATCAGGCTGCTGGGCTGAGGGTCCAGCTGAGACCGACAGGGGCTAGGGCTCAGGGCTGAGGCTGATCTCCCAGGATGGGGCAGCTGGCATGGGGCTGGCCCCTCTCTGCCTGCTGCTGGGTTAGCAGGTACCCAGTCCTCTGAGGTGAGAGAGCTCCAGCCCGGCAGGCCAGGCCAGCCTGCCTCTCGGAGGGTTGTTCCAGCCCATCATCCCTCCTCTGACCCAGGCAGGTGCATCTGCTCAAAGCTACTACCAGACCTCAGATAGGAAATTTCGACCCTGTGACATTGCCCACCGACCAAGCAAAGTGCACCAGCCTGACACAGGCCTGAAACTAGGTGTCCAGGCTCCTGTGTCCTCGCCGCTGAGAGAAGCCACCATGCCCTCATCATTGTGGCCAGCCCTGTTGGCATTCTGCCCCCTTTTCCCTGGGCTCCTGCTGATCCCGTCTTTCTGTCTCCCCTGTGCTTTCCACAAGTAGCCCCACTTCAGAAGGTCCCAAAGGTCCAATGATTTGGAAACGTCAATGCTGGGAGCCTGGCTCCTCACCTACCCACTGCCTCCTGCTGCGGTCACCATTGTTTTTCCCCAAAGCCTCCTGGGCAAGTGATGGGGGGACATTTTGCCCTACAACCATCTCTCATTCACAAAATCCAAGCAGGCCCCACCAGCCACTCATGAGGCAGAGTCCCAGGAGCAGAAAGCCAAGTCAACAGGGTTCACAAAGATCAGAGGCCTGGCAAGGCCCCGGGCCAGGGAACCTGGAAAGGGGGTCCAAGGCTGGAGGGAGGGCAGGGAAGAGAAGAGGAGAGGTGGGGAAATGCATCGGCTGGTCCAAGTGTATGTCTACTTCCTCCTAGCCCATTCCACTGCCTTCATCCTAGCCCATTCCACTGCCCCACCCCTGCCAGCCGGGGAAGCAGCCAGGATGGCCTGGGCAAGAGAGATGTCAACGGAGCGGACGGGAGAAGGGGCTTGTTGACTGCAAACTGTCCATTATGGCTCAGATTATAAGCATATTGCACAGGGCTC